>CAUYQG010153503.1:0-11755 GCA_963574415.1 Tarsius wallacei
TAAGCAGAAGAAAGAAAAGAAAGAGTGACCATGCACTTCCCAAGAGAACAGCAGAACACAGAGTCAACAGAGAACACATCACAACAGCAAACTTGAAAACACACATATATCAATCCAAAAACCCCAAGAAAACAAACAAGCAAAGGAAAAACTGTATGAAAACCTCATGATGGGGATAAACAATCACATTTCAATAATCAGCCCGAATGTGAGTGGACTAAAAATACCACTGATAAGACACAGAATGACAAACTGAATTTTTAAAAATGACTTAATAATTTGCTGTATCCAGGAAACTAATCTCACCACAAGTGATGCACACAGACTCAAAGTTAGAGGATGAAAAATGAGTTTCCAGGTGAATGGATTACAAAAGAAGGCAGGAGTTGTGATCCTAATATCAGAAAAACAACCTTTAAGCTATCAAAAATTTTAAAATATATGGAAGGACACTACATAATGATAAAAGATTGAATCCATCAGCAAGAAATATATATCCTAAACATATATGTACCCAATACAGTAGAACCAGCACTATAAAGCAACCAATAAGTAAACTAAAAAAAGATATTGACTCAACACTATTAGAACTGGGGACTTAAATACCCACTAACAACCTTGGATAGATCATCAAGGCAAAAAAATCAACAAAGAGATCCAGACCTTCAACTTGAGACTTGACCAAATGGACTTAATAGATACCTACAGAACACTTCACCCAACATCCACAGAATATACATTCTATTCATCACCACATGGAATGTACTCCAAGATTGATCACATCCTTGGTCATAAATCAAGCAAAAACAAATTTCATAAGATCAAAATACTGCCATGCACATTCTCAGACCACAGTGGAATAAAAAGAAATATCAACACCAACAAAATTCCCCCAAAACTCAAAAAGATATGGACACTAACAGCATAATGCTGGGGTCAAGAAAGACATCAAAAAAGAAAGGAACAATTCCCCAAAAAAATTGAAAATGAAGAAACATCCTACTAAAATCTCTGGGATGCCATGAAATCAGTTCTGAGAGGGGAATTTATATCTCTATGAACACACATCAAGAGAATGGAAAGATCACAAATTAACAGCCTAACAAATTACTTAAGGGAACTGGAAAGACAAGACCACCAAAACTCTAATTTTAGCAGAAGAATCCAGATCACCAAAGTAAAAGCCAAAATAGGGGACATAGAAGACAAAATATCATAGGAAAAAATCAACAAAACAAAAAGCTGGTTCTTTAAAAGAGTAAACAAAATTGACAGACCCCTAGCTAGAATAACCAATAAAAAGAGAGAAAAAAGCCCAAATATACACAATCAGAAATGCAAAAGGTCAAATTACAATTGACCCCCAAGAAACACAAAAGATCATCAGAGATTACTATGCACACCTGTATGGAAACAAGCTTGATAACTGAAATGAAATGGAGGGTTTTCTGACATCACACAACCTCTCAAGTTTGCAACAAGAAGTCACTGAGACACTAAAGAGACCAATAACAACCCAGGAAATTGATTTGGCCATAAGAATACTACCTACAAATAAAAGCCCTGAACCAGATGGCTTTCCAGCAGAATGCTACAAAATGTACAAGGAAGAGCTGATACCAATCCTATTGAAAGTAAGTTCTAGGCAATTGAGAAAGACAGAATTCGCCACAAATCATCTTACAAAGCCGACATCACACTAATACCCAAACTGGGTAATGATCCAACAAAAAAAGTGAACTACAAGCCAATATCCATAACGAACTTAAAAGCAAAATTCTCAACAAGATTCTAGCAAATCAGACCCAACAACACATCTCAAAAATCACCTACCCATGACCAAGTAGGCTTCAACTTCAGGATGCAGGGCTGATTTAACATCTGCAAGACCATAAATGTAATTAAATACATCAACAGATGTAAAAACAAGAGCCACATGATTACATCATTAGATGCAGAAAAAGCTTTTGATAAAATCCAGCATCCCTTCTTGATAAAAACTCTCAAACACCTAGGCACAAAAGGAACATACCTCAAAATAGTAAGCACCAAATACAATAAACCCACAGTCAGCATATTGCTAAATGGACAGAAACTGGAGGCATTTCCCTTGAAAACTGTAACAAACAAGGCTGTCCACTCGCACCCTCATGTTCAACATTGTGTTGGATGTCCTAGCTAGAGCAATAAGAGAAAAGAGGGAAATCAGGGATATCGAAATAGTAAAAAAGGAAGTTAACTTATCCCTCTTTGCTGATAATGTGATCCTATACCTTGAAAACCCAAGAGAATCTGTCAAAAACTTCTTCACTGATAAAGAACTTTGGAAAGTCTCAGGGTACAAAATAAATGTGCAAAAGACAGTTGCATTCTTACGCATCAACAACAAGCAGGAAGAAAACCAAATTAAAAGCACAATCCCACTCACAATAGCCACAAAAAAATGAAATACCTTGGCATCTTCCTAACCAGAGAAGCGAAAGACCTTTACAATGAAAACTACAAAACCTGTTCGAAGAAATCCAAAAAGATACAAACAAATGGAAAAATATTCCATGCTCATGGATAGGAAGAATAAACATTGTTAAGACGTCTATCCTAGCAAAGGCAATCACATATTCAATACAATACCCATGAAATTACCAATATCACTCTTCTCAGACCTGGAAATGACAATACAAAAATTCATATGGAAATGTAAATGACCACAAATAGCCAAAACAATCCTTAGCAAAATAAACAAAGTAGGAGGTATCATACTTCCAGAGTTTAAACTTTACTAAGGCTACCATAATGAAAACAGTCTGGTATTGGTACAAGACAAGCATATGGACCAATGGAACAGGATAGAGATTCCAGAAGCAAAAAACATCAATTTCTCAACCAACATATCTTTGACAAAGCCTCCACCAACAACCACTGGGGAGACAACAATCACTATTCAGGAAATGGTGCTGGGAAAACACTCACATGCAGAAGTTTGAAACAGAATCCCGACCTATCACCATACACAAAAATCAACTCTCAATGAATCAAAGACCTAAACGTAAAACCTCAAACTATAAGAACCTTAGATAATGCAGGAGATACCCTCATGGAAATTGGAACTGGCGACCAATTCCTAATCAAAACCACAGATGTCCATGCTATAAGAGATAAGATAGACAAGTGGGACCTCATCCCACTTGATGGGAAATTTTTTTTTACTTATAAATCTGCTGATGGCCTGATTGAAACTGAAAAATTTCAGAAAAGCAAAAGTTAAAGAGAGTGGGGAGACAGCCCACAGAATGGGAAAAATATTTGCCAACTGTATATCTGACAAAGACCTAACATCCAGGATCTACAAGGAATTCAAACATGCCAAAAGGAGAAAAACAAACCCTATTAAAAAGTGGGCAAAGATGTGGATAGACACTTCTCAAGAGGCGATATATGGGAAGCCAACAGACACAAGAAAAAGTGTTCAGTTTCACTAATCATCAGAGAAATTCAAACCAAAACCACATTGAGATACCACCGAACTCCAGTAAGAATAGCCATCATTAATAAAATAAACAACAGACACTGGCAAGGATATGGAGAAACAGGAATGGTTCTACACTGCTAGTGGGAATGCAAACTAGTGCAACCTCTTAGGAAAATAGTGTGGTGATTTCTGAAAGAACTAGACATTGACCTTCCATATGACCCAGCAATCCCCTACTGAGAATATACCCAGAGGAATGCAAATAGTTCTACAGGAAAGATACCTGCACACATGTGTTCACTATAGCAAAAACATGGAACCAACTGTGTTGCTCATTGAAACTGGACTGGATTAAAAAAACATGGTACATATACACAATGGAATATTATGCAGCCATAAAGAAGGACAAACATGGCGACTTGCAGCAACTTGGATTGGTTTAGAGTCTATAATACTCAGTGATCTATCACAGAAACAAAGAACAGAGTACCACATGTTCTCATTCATAAGCAGACCCTGGACATTTATCATAATACTACAGAAATGGATTGGCAGTAACAGGATACTGCCAGGGTGGGGTGAGAGAGCACAATATCAGTAAGGGTACATGATCTCAAAGTAGGCAAAGTGAGGACCAAAGGGAGGCTCACACTTGGCCTGTATAATAACCACTTTATACCTAATCCTGAATTGTACCATTGTTACCTCTTTAAAAAAATAATTTTCTTTCACTTCAATTGGAAGAACTTCCTTTAGTATTTCTTAGAATGAAGGTCTGGTGTTAATAAACTCCATCATATTTTTCTGTGGAAGTCTTTATCTCTCCTTCATTTCTGAAGGACAGGTGTGCTGGGTAAAATATTCTTTGTTGGCTTATTTTTTTTTCCTCTCAGAACTTTGTATATATCATCCCACTCTCTCCTGGCCTGAAAGGTTTTTACTAACAAATCTGCTGATAGCCTGATGGAGATTTTCTTATATGTTACAACCCTCTTTCCTTTTGTTGCTTTCAAAATTCATTGTCTTTGTGTTTTGATAGCTTGATTATAATGTATCTAAGTGAAGTCTTCTTTAGGCTGAACCTGTTTAGGAACCTTTAAACTTCATGTACCTGGATGTCCATATTTCACCCTCAAATTAAAAAGGTATCAGCCATTATTTCTTTAAATAAATTTTCTGCTCTTTACTCTTTTTCTTTCTCTTTTCCATATGTAACTATTATATATACTTATATATTTCTTTGATGGTGTTCCATTAATCCCATAGACTTTATTTTTTCCTCCTCTGACAAGATAATTTCAAATGCTTCTCTTCAAGTTCACAGATTCTTTCTTCTGTTTGATCAAGTCTACTGTTCTCTTTATTGCATTGTTCCTTGTATTATTGTATTCTTCAGCTCCAGAATTTCTCTTTGGTTCTTCTTTATAAATTCTCTTTGTTGAACTTATAATTTTGTTTATGTATTGTTTTCCTTATTTCATTCAATTGTCTGCATTCTCTTATAGCTCACTGAGCCTTATTAAGACAACTATTTTGAATTCTTTGTCAGGCTACTTGGGACCAGCTGCTGGTTATGATTTTCCTTTAGTGGTATTATATTTTCTTGATTTTTTTCATGTTTCTTGAAATCTTATCTTGCTGTATTTTCATTTGAAGAAGCAGTAACACCCTGCTGTCTTTATGATTGGCTTCAGAAAAGACATAACTTCACCAGTTAACCTAGCTAGAATTCTTAGGTTCTCTCAGACCTTTTCTCTTGATGTACTTGATTCATATCTCTTTTCCTCTATTGGGGAGGGGGATAGTTCTTAAGATTGTACACTTTCTCTTAATCCTGAAAACTCTGCCAGGTGCTAAGAGCCTCCTGTTTATTTTTCCTATGGAAGTGTCCTGAAATTCTCAAGTTTGCATGGCTTCTCCCAAACTCACAAAGTCAATCTGGCTGTCTGTGTGTGCTCACAAGCTACCTGCAGAAGCTCTCACTTATCACCTGCAGAGGTACATGCAGTGATCTGGTCACAGCAGGAGAGTGTGTACACATGAGGCACATGGAGTATTTGGAATCCCTGGGGGCCAGGTAGGTGCTTGGCAGGCAAGGGGCATCCCAAGAGCTAGTGGGAAAGCTGCCTGATGGAGTCCATGATCCATAGCCTTTTGATAAGTTCTGAGTTCTTGTTGCGTTGAGAGCCTGCGTTTCTTGCTTACTACTAGTCTCTCTCACTCAGACATGCCAATCCCTTCCGTATTCTAGATAGGGCAAGAAAGAGTTATGTCGTTGGAGCAGTTTCCTGCACAGTTGAGGAAGCCAGGCGCTTACTCACTACATTCTTTCTTCCATGAGAGAAATTGCATGCCAAGGGGGTCTCTTTGGCATAGATCTGTACCACTTTGGGGGAGGGTGCCACAGACAAAGCAAAAAGTGTTCTTTCCCTCTTCAGTACATCTGTTCTTGGGGGGTTTGCTTAACTGTTTTTGCTGGAACTTCTTCACTGGATGCCTGGACTCCCACAAAGGTACTCTTGCCCATGGGTGATTATCAAAATTAAATTTTCTATAGGGAGTTGATGGAGAAGACTTCTATTATACCATCTTACTGACATCACTCTATCCATAGGAATCATTTTTATCCTTGTTTTTCAGACAAAAAAACTGGACCAGGAAAGGTAAGTAATATGTTTTATGTCAAGTAACCAGAAAGGCAGAGCTGAAATTAGAACCCATTCATGTTTCACTATAGAGCCTTGTGTAGCTTGGGATTCAGCAATAGCCTTGATTCTGACTATTCATCTAATCAATAGACTCAGGCTTGATTACTTTCAGAACAGGATCCCTTCATATGATGTGCAGGTAGGAGAGTTCAGCATATCAATTTTTTAAGGCACTTAATATCCAAGAAACATTCAAATGTTGTTGAGACCTTGGAAGATGTTCAAGAATGTTTTAGGGGGAACCAAAACCTCATAATAGGATTACTTGCTCATCGACAACCTCACTGTTAGCCCCGACTGCATTTAGCTGTCCAGTGTCAATAGTCATAAAAGCCCAAAGAATATTAGCTACAGAAAGATCCACCGTCCACCCCAAGTTGTCCACCCCAGGTTAATGGCACACAAATCTTTAAAACAGCACTTTCAAGGACTTCTCTTCTTGATTTACTATTTGAAAAATAAAAATATTGTTAACTTTCAAAGGTTGCTTTTCTGATGGACAAGCAAACAGATTAATGGATTTTTTTTTTTACTATTTTGTTGTTGTTGTTGTTGTTTGAGATCTAAGGGATATTTTACATCCTTGAGAAATTTCAAGTTGCCTTCCAAGCTCTTATTTGACATATAACCAATCTTTGAGTCTAACTGGACTTATCCAGGATGTATGCAGTTATATCCAGAATATAACTACAGATTACTCATTGTCAGAGAAAAGATTTTTCTCCCCAGAACTGTATATGTATATTTCTCAGAGGATGCTTGGAGGAGAAATGATCAATGAGAGAGCTGTGTGCTCATTCACGAATGTCAAGCACTCTTTCTCTTTAGCTTACTGCCAGATTTCTCTGAAAGTTAAAGAAGGAATATAAGCTGTAAATAAGTTCTCATTATGCTTGGAGGGGGATTAAATAGAGATAATAAAAAATGTAGTTATGAATTGATACAAAATCCCTGTGACATTCCTGTTTCTGCTCTTGGATTACTATTAATGCTGTGCATGCTTTAATTTTCTACAAGGTCTAAAAGCAATTGTTTTCCTCACTAAGTCATAATTACCCATTGTCACATTGCCTGAGTTTATCGGATCAGTCTTATCACACCTAAGAGATAATATGGTTTTAAGGGAAAGTTAACAAGACTAGTAAAATTGTGTTTGTTTACTTTAAGATGAAAGGAAGATATGAAATGTTCATCACATAGGGTAATTTCAAAGTTGACCCTAGCAGATGGGGCACAGAATTGGAAGATCCTGGAGAGTCAGGTGTGTTGATGAGATTAAGGAATGAATATAATACAGGAAAGTCCTACAACAGTGTTTAACCAAGGTAAGCAGTGGTAATTAATTTTGTTTTCTTTTTGGCTACAGATAGAAAAGATTTAACAGAGGTGAACCAGTCTAATCTTGTTTGTCTCAGGGAATATCAGTGTCAGGGAAATTCTAAAGACTCCCTTATGGTAACTCTATGGTGTCTGCCTCCCAGGAATTGTACAGAACCGCTTAGGATTATATATTTGTCTCCTAGAATGGAACATATAAAGGGATTCCATTGAGGGTCATTCTTGGACTTTCTAAGCTCCAAAAGGGCAAGAACTAAGTCTCTTTTTAATCATCATTATATCTTCCACAGCTTTTGGCCCATAATAGGTGCTCAAAAATATTTGTTCAATTTAAGAAGGTGAGTATAGAAAAATGTACTGAACTGAACTGCTAAACTAAATGTCACAAGATAAGCACTATCCGCTTCATTGCCATGTGCAGAGGAATTTCATGATTGAGTTCTAGGAGACTCTCATTCTTCTTCAATTAAATAAAAGAATAAACACACCACAAATCCCAGCTCTTACAAGACCAAGAGTTTCCCCTCAAAAACACAACTCTCCTTAGTGATGTTCTAGAATATCACAAGCATTGTGTTTGATAAGACCTTTCAACAGCACCACATCAAGAGGTCTGATCATGGAATTGACTAAGATATGCAGACATCAAGTCCCTGTCTCACTAAGTTAAGTAGGAATGTAATCTCAGTCAATTTGGCTTTTACTTTTCCCTCAGGGAAGGTTTAGGATTTGACTAGGTGTAAGTAGTTTGAAGGTATTGGCAGCATGGAAGGGGAGTGGAAAGGGAGGTATCTGGTTCTCTGTATTTTCTATACATGAAGAAATCTTCTGAGGTGTCACCTCCTTCGGCTTGCTTGCCATTGTTTCACATAGGTCTCCATTTTCCGTTTGACCCATGGCTCCTTCAGGTTGGGTGGCTCCCTGACTGCTTCTAAAACATGCTTGGTATTATGGGATTTAATCTATTTCTTCTGTGACATTGGGCCATGACTATCTTTGCAAGCCTGTTTAAGGTCCTGCCCTTAGTTATCCAAATCCTCCCCTGTAAACATCTGACCCTCACCTCCATTCCCAGCCCAAGAAAATTTTTTCTAGTCAATGAAGAAGCTGACATAAAATATTTCTTCCTAACATTTTGTTTATGCCTTGTTTTTCCCATATCCTAAAAATCCTTTAAAAAATAAAAACATGAAAAAGACTCCCTTTCCCCTCTCTTTTCCACTCTTTCATCCCCTCTCTGCTATAGCTCCTTTACAGCAGAAAAAAAAAAACTCCTAGCTTCTGGAATGAAGTGAGGGTGATATGTTTTCTGTGGGTAAGGAGAAAATAGAGAAAAATTATGGATTTTTTTTGAGATGGCTGTAATAATCCCTTCTATCCCCTTACTCTGTACCCTTTGCAATGTGGCTTTGCCCCTTTTCCAATAAAAGGTGGAATCTCATTCCCTCCCTCTTGAAACTGGCCTGACCTTGTGTTTTACTTTGACTAGCAGAATGTGGAGGAATTGATATTGTATTATTCTCAGGGCTAGACCTCAAACTTCCCTAAAGCTTTTGCGTTCATCCTTTTGGAATGTAGTATTAAAATTTGAAAGCTCAGGCTAGCCTCCCTGAAGAAGAGAAAACACATGAAGAGAGACGCTAGCAAAAGACCAGCACCAACAACCCAGCTGAGCCACCAAATCACTGAAGATACATGAGTGCCCCCAGGCAAGACAAGCAGAAAAAAACACTGCTGAGTCCAGCCCTTATTGCTAATCCACAGAATCATGAAGAAATAAAACATTTGTTTTATATGTTATGAGGCAAAATGCCATTAGTTATGAGGTAAAATAACTGACAGAGACATACAACACCAGGAAGAGAAAAGTTGGGTAATGTCTCAATGTATTATTGTGGTACCTTAAGTTTTATTTCCAGGGATTTCAGCCTTTCCTAATGTCTATACTTCTAGATTACTTGTCAGGAAGCTTTACAACATTTAGAATTGGAGTTTCTCCAAGGAGTCTGGGAAAGAGAGGAGAGGATGTAAATAACAGGGGTGAACGCCTGGAATTAATAATAGCTCCTGGAGAAGTGTAGGGAATGATGGTCAACTCAGCAAGAATGTATTAATATGCCTATTATTTGCCCATGCCCATGGCACTGGAATACCAAAAATAACTCCATTCATCAAAAAAAATTACAGTCTACTTGTTGGTAAAAAATTAGGATGGGACAAACATTAGAACCAGTTTTCCTTTAAAACCAGAGTTACTTCTTCTAAACAAATTGTGTATATTTATCTTGTGTTGAAAGCATGTCTCTAAGGGTCTGTCTGACAGGGCATACGCTGCCTCTTCTATCACTTTAGCATATTACTGTAGTTCCCAAAAGAAAGAGCTATCAATAGGAAACATTTATGATACATTCTTTGAAATATACCCAATAATTTTTTTCTGTATACTTCTATTGATCATGAAAATTCTTATGTGATCTATTTGTTAGGTCTGGCCTTCCTTGGTGATATTGATCAAGTAGATTCCTTTGTGAAAAGCTACATTGATTATTTTCCTGACAAGCTGTTAAGGCCACTTGCAAAGCTGTCACTAGTGATACTTGCAGTCAGAAGAGTGGGACTTACCAATAATGTATTTCTGAAGGGAGATTGAATGGAAGGTGGATAAATGCAAACCACAGTCTCTGTGCTAGATAAACACCCAGTGATCCATCTCCCAACTCCTTTTTCCAGGGGGAAAAAGTTAATATCCAGTCAGTGAACAGTGCCTACACTGTTCTTGATTAGCATTTTCACTGAAAACACCACCTGAAACACACAAGGCTAAGAAGAGACAGGTCTGGTTCATTTTCAGCAGCCTTGTTCAAGTTCACCATTGGCAGAGCCATTCTCCTCTGCTTCTCCTCAGAATGGCAACTTCCCAAAATCCCACAAACAGAACCCAAAATCTGAATGGAAGACAATAAATGTGCTTTGTCATGAAAAATACAATGTGAACATGAGAAAGGTTAGAACTATGGCCTCAGTGCTTTTTGACAAAAGAACACCAGATTGCAAGCACAAAGGACACTTGGCAATTCCCACTTCTTTACAACTAAAATTAATTAATAACTTATGCACCCAAAAGAGAACAAGAAGCTATATTTAAACGCTGCCTGTTACACGAGCTAAGCAAGAGTCTCTAGAGTTGGGGGAGGGAAGGGGGAAGGGAATAGTTGGTACAATAGTGTGATACCAAGTGGAGTAGCTTTTCCCTAAGCATGTTTTTCAGAACCTATTCCCCTGAACTCTTCAAAAGTGTTCAATGACTAACTCAATTGGACTACCAGTTGGAATACTGTTAGTTTATCTCGGAAGTCCCAAATAACAGAAACCTCTTTAGGTTACACGAAATAGAAGTTGGTCAAGCTAGTTGTCCCTTGGGCCTATTAGGTAGGATTGTTAATTTAGTCAAAGTGATCACTCCTTTAGCTCTATGTTAAAATAGTTGAGGTTGCTCATCTAATAATAATAAGGTCTTGATTCTGTCACTCACTAGCAATGTGTCCTGAGGCAATTGGGTACTCCCTCTTAGTCTCTGTTTTGAGGATTAAATAAAGAGAATACAGGTAGAGGTGATGAGTTGCCTGCAGGTAATACATTAACATTGATTATTAACAGATTCTAAAAATAGACAAGTGCTTTTAAAGATGCCCATATTAACACGTAGAATAATTGTTATTCCTGCCTTTGGCTCTGCCCTTAAAGAGGGAACAATTCCATTATCCTAAGTGAATTAACACAGAAAGAGAAAACCAAATACTGCATGTTCTCCCTTACAAGTGGGAGCTAAACACTGGGTACACATGGACATTAAGATGAGAACAGTAAAAAAAAAGATGGGAACAGTGAATTCTGGGGACTTCTAAAGGTGGGGATAATGGAGGGGGCAAGAATTGGAAAACTACCTATTGGGTACCACACTCACGATTTGGGTGACAGTTTTACTAGAAGCCCAAACCTCACCATCAAGCACTATGCCCATGTAACAAACTTGCACGTCTACCTTTGAATCTAAATTTTTTTTTTTTTTTTTTTTTAGTTGGAGTCTCACTGTGTCACCCAGACTGGAGTGCAGTGGCCGCTCCCGGCCACCGCAGCCTCGACCTGCTGGGCTCCGGCGATCCTTCCGCCTCAGCCTTCCAAGTAGCTGGAACTACAGGCGTGCGCTACCACGCCCGGCTAATTTTTTTATTTATTGTAG
>CAUYQG010153505.1:0-26129 GCA_963574415.1 Tarsius wallacei
TGCGGTGGCCGGGAGCGGCCACTGCACTCCAGTCTGGGCGACAG
The DNA here is from genome assembly GCA_963574415.1 of Tarsius wallacei. Taxonomy (NCBI): domain Eukaryota; kingdom Metazoa; phylum Chordata; class Mammalia; order Primates; family Tarsiidae; genus Tarsius; species Tarsius wallacei. The sequence continues at coordinate 45 of CAUYQG010153505.1, forward strand.
AGTGAGACTCCAACTCAAAAAAAAAAAAAAACATTAGCTGGGTGTGGTCGCGCGCGCCTGTAGTTCCAGCTACTTGGAAGGCTAAGGCGGAAGGATCGCCAGAGCCTAGCAGGTCACTGCACTCCAGTCTGGGCAACAGAGTGACTCCAACTCAAAAAAAAAGACCCACTCACGGTCATGGTAGGTCACTTGTGAAGTAAGAACTCAAGTTTTTCCTAATAGGGTACAAGGGATTAATGCTCTCCCTGGAACAACTGCCTACCCAGTGCCAATCCCAGCATACCCGAATCTGCAGGTCAGACATGACAACCCGCTGCTCCAGCTCCTCTACCCACTGGAGCACAGCGAGATCTGTCTCGTATGTCTTCTCTTTGGGAGACCAGCTCGTAACCCCTTCTTGAAAGGTAAGTAGCTGACTGGACTCGAAGATGGGGTCTGAGAAGAGAGACGGTGAGGGAGAGGCCATCAGGCTGCTGTCTGGTGCAGCAGCTCAATACTGACCTGGGCTTCAGCTCAGGCCAGGTCCAGGCATCTTACTCACCAGCGGAGGGCCGTAGGCAGACCTCCTGCAAGAAGTCTCTGTGCTTGCTAAGGTGTTTGTGAAGTGCTTTCTCCCGGATGCCTCGGGGGTGAAGGGCCTTGAGCATGGCATCCAGCGTCTCAGGATCTCGTATCCACCACCAGCCTGAGCACATCTCTGTGAGCAAGAGATGCATGTGGGGTGAGGGCCAGGAGCCAGCCAAGAAGTGCTGTCCTCGCTGGATGCTGCTCTTACTCCACTCTCACCCGAGATCACTCACCAGGGGGGACAGGCTGGGCCGTGAGCTGGGTTAGGTAACGCTGCTCCATCTGTCTGAAGAACTTACTGGGAGGTCTCCCTCTCCTCTTTGGCTGTCCTGGCCCTGTGGGACTCTGTGGCGTTTCTCCAGGGTCTCCTGCTCGCCTCTTTGGGGCCACCCCAAGCAAAGGGGTGGGAGAGAACTGCACTGGAGAACAGGGGTTGGCAGCACTGGGTCTATTTAGCTGTGGGTAAAATGAGACACAAGGAAATCAGGATGAGCCGGGAGTGGTGACTCAGTCTGTAATCTCAGCACTTCGGGAGCCTGTGCGTTCAAGACCAGCCGTGGCAACATGGTGAGACTTTGTCTCTACAATAAATCACAAAAACTAGCTGGGCGTGGTAGCTTGTGTCTTTAATTCCAGCTACTTGGAAGGCTGAGGTGAAGGACCACCTGAGCCCAGCAGGTCGATGCTGGGGTGGCCATGAGCATGCCACTGTACTTCAGCCTGGGCGACAGAGTGGGACTCCAACTCAAAAAAAAAATTGGGGGCTATAAGACTAACTAAACACTTCACAGAATAGAACCAACTTGGTTTTGTTTTTTTTTTGAGTCCGAATCTCACTCTGTTTTCCAGGATAGAGTGCAGTGGCTTGCTTCTTTTGACTAACACTTGCCAAATCTAGTTTTTGGATGATTGTGGCACCAAGCACAGGGATTGGGCATGATTACTGTGTAATTTGCAAAACAAAATCTCAATCTATATTTCACTTTTCTATGCTATTCACTAAGTGGCATGATCATAGCTCAATATGGCCTCAAATTCCTAGGCTGAGGCGATTCTTCCACCTCAGCCTTCCAAGTAGCTGGAACCCACAGACATGTGCCACCATGCGCCATCATTGCGGAGACGAGGTCTCCCATGTAGCTCAGGCTGGTCTCAAACCCCTGAGCTCAGGCAATCCTCTCACCTCCACCTTCCAAAGTGCTGGGATTACAGGCGTGAGCCACCACACCCAACTTGTTTTCGAGCTTATAGTCCCTCAACCTTTAGAAGACAACAGCCCCACAGTCAAGACAGCGGTGCCTGTGGCAAAGATGAAGTCAAGCACACACGACGGACTCTGGCTACTCACTGGCTTGGAGAAGGCAGGTAGCTGCGGGGAGGGAGTGGGTTGGTCCTCAGAAACTGCAGGGGGCGGCGTAGGGGCAGCACTGCAGGGCATCTGGGCTGAGACATCCAGCCACAGTGCTTGAGGGTCAGGGCTGGATTCTGCCTCCTCGGGCTCCGGCTCCTCCAGGGGCTGCGGTGCAGCTGGGTCCAGCTTTCCTGGGCTGCTGTCAGGCGTGAGGACTGAGCTGCTCAACAGGGAGCTATGACTCTGAGTCTGGCTCAGCCAAGACAGGAAGGCTGACTGGCTGAGGTCATGCTGGCTCTGACCCAGAGACAAAGGGGAGCCTTCTTGCTCCAGGAACCTGTTATGGGGCTGAGGATGCAACTGAAGCACAGGCTGGGGCTGGGCAGGAGTCTGAAGCTGAGACTGGGGCTGCACCTCGGGCTGTTCTGAATCCTGACCCCTGACAGGGGACTTCGGGTGCCTGGGTTTCACAGCCCCAGGCTTAGTTTTTCGAGGTCGGCCTCGGGCCCGGGCAGGAGAACTGGCAGAGGTGCTGGAGCTAGCTAACTCTCTCTTCATGGAGAAGGGGATGGAGTTGGGTGCTGGGTGGCCTGCCACTTTTGAGAAGTCCATTTCCTTCTTTATCACACCCTCAGGAACTGTAAAGAGAAGCAAAGAGTTCAAGACACACACTGCTATGTAAGAGGAAAGAAAGAGTATATAAACAGAGTAGATACACTTTCTTTCTCTCTTAGACTTTGTCTCCCTTTTTGGAGATTCCACTGGGAACAGCTTACATGCCAGGGAACCCAGTGTCTGGGGAAGACACACAACTCTCCTGTCCCAAGTAATCAGCAGTGGCAGCACAGTCACCAGTGCCTCTTCCTGGGCACCATTCTAAGAGCTGATTAACTTCAATCCTCTCAGTAGCCTTATTAAATACAGACACTCTGCAAATGAGGAAACTGAGGCACACAGCTGGGAAATGGCAGAGCAGGGAGGCAGGCGGTCTCACCCCAGAGCCTGCATTCTTCTCCACTATGCTATACTGATTCCCACAAAATGAAAAAGTCCAAGACTACCAGGTGAGAAGGAACTGTTTAACTTGTGTTCGAGAGGACTTGGAATCCAGCTCCCACAGACACACCTACCTAAGCTCCCCTCTGTTCCTTCTACAAAGATGCCAGCCATATACGGCAGCACCCAGTAGCGGCGTCTGTAGCGGTCTTGACCCAAGGACACTGCCCGAAGCATCTGAGTCGAGTGAAGCAGCTTTTTGCGAAAGAACTGCTGACGCTGGGTAGGCGGTGGGGAAAGGAAGATAATAAAAATGCATTTCCAAAGTGACAGTGGTGATTCCACCCCATATGGGAGAAAAGGCTCTTAGCTCCCTGTAACACTGACACCCTCTGGGACCAACTTAGAAGGTCATCGATCCTTGGTCAGCCCTCCTCTCCAACTCCTAGGAGGTTAGAAGTATAATACCTTACTGAGTTTTTCTATCTGGCGCTCTAGTTCCGGGATGCTGGATGTTGTGGCATCAACCTAGGGAGAGACAAGGGGACACTGAGTAAAAGGAAGTTACCAGATTAAAGAAAGACAAACCATCTCTTGCAATGCCCACTTTCCTTGATCACAGGCCAGTACCTCTCCATCTCTTCGACCCCTGCGGCCAAGGACAGTTACTGTGGTCTCCTCTTCCTCCTCCTCTTCCATGCCACTGGTCTCCTCCATGATCCGAGAACTCCGCCTCCGTCCCAGGCCCTCCTCTGGCCCTTCCATCTCTACCTCAGACCGCCCAGTTCTCTTGGCCAGAGCAGTTTTCAGTCTTGAAACAGAGAGGGATTATGGGAAACCGTGGTGAGAACGACATAATGCACAAAAGGAACGCCTTGAATCTAAACCATCCTGAGTCCTGGGAAGGTCCCAAACCCAGGGAAGAGGCTGAGGGTACCATGTTCCAGGCAAAATCCTGGCTATGCTTCACCCTTTCCCCCTTCTCTCCTTTCTCTGGGCTCTACCCTCTGTCCTGTCCCTACCTCCGGAGCCGGCCTTCAACAATCCACTTGTTTTTCCTGTAGCTGGACATACTCTCCAGAGTCTTGTCAATCTCACTGCAGGGGAATAGGGAATGGGATTTTGAGGTAGATGTGGCAGCATGAAAAAGGGGGAAGGGAGGCTGAAGGGTAAGGGGCTGCAGCTGAACCAGGAGTTCTAGCCTAGAACCTAGATGGATGGACGGCAGAGGCTTAGGCTCTCCAAGGAGAGCACTGCAGCCCAGCCCCAAGTCACTCCAGCACCTTCAGAGCCGGCAGTGGACACACATTGCCAGGACTTCTGTGTGGCTAGACCCCTCCCCCATCCCATTCTGACACCACGTATACAAGGACCACCATCCCGCCCCTCACTTGATGATGAGGGTGGAGCCATTGAGCTCATGCACGAGGAAGGCTAGGACGGCAGCCTTCTGCTGGGGCGGCTGGGCCTGAAAGGGCTGGGTGCGCAGGCTGTCACAGAGAGTTGGCTCCACTCCATAAGCCATAAGGAAGCAGCGCAGAATCTCAGACACATTCTCTCGGGTCAGTGGGATCTCGGACACCTTCTCTCCCAAGATCTTCAGGGACTGTGTGGAGGGAAGCATAAGAGAGCATGAGGGAAGGGAGGAGGAAATGAGGAGTGACTACTCAAGCTGTAGAAGAGGAAAACGTTGGCTGGGCGCAGTGGCTCACCCCTATAAGCATTTTGGGAGGCCGAGGTGAGAGGACTGCCTGAGCCTAGGGGTTCAAGACCAGCCTGGGCAATCTGGCAAGACCTCACCTCCACAATAAACCAAAAAATTACCCAGGCGTGATGGGACATGCCTGTAGTTCCAGCTACTTGGAAGGACGAGACGGAAGAATCGCCTGAGCCCAGGTCGAGGCTTCGGTGGCTGTGAGCATGCCACTGCATTACAGCCTGGGCGACAGTGAGACTCCTACTCAAAAAAAAATAAAGGCTAGGCTCGGTGGCTCAGCCTGTAATCCCAGCACTTAGCAAGACCAAGGTGAGTGGATGGTCTGAGTCCGCGGGTTCGAGACCAGCCCAAGCAACTTGGCAACACCTCGTCTCTACAATAAAAAAATTAGCTGGGTGTGGTAGTGTGTGCCTGCAGTTCCGGCTACTTGGAAGGCTGAGGTGGAAAGATTGTGGAAACCCAGCAGGTTGACGCTGGGGTGGCCGTGAGTGTGCCACCATACTCCAGCCTGGGCGGCGGAGTGAGACTCCTACTCAAATTTAAAAAAAAAAAAGAAGAAGAAGAAGAAGAAAATGCGTCATGAGACAACTACAGAACTACAAAAGGAGTCCCGTGCCAGGGTCCGGATGGCCTGGGGTGGAGCTGAGGTGACGATGGCACTATCTCCTGTCACCCCCCAGGTAGGACTGTCTAGTTGTAGCTACAGGGAAACCAACTCAAGGCTCCCACTGATTCTGCAACATGAACATGTGTATTCTTTCATCATATATTACAATGTAATAATAATAGAAATAAAGTGCACAATAAATGTAATACACTTGAATTATTCCAAAGCCACCCCCCATCTCCACCAGTTCATGGAAAAATTGTCTTCCACAAAACCAGTCCCTGATGCCAAAAAGGCTAGGGACCACTGAACAAGTGTTAAGACAGAACACATTAAAAGATGACTGCAAAAGAAAAGGAATAAAATGAAATGGCAGAGTACATAAGAGTCAAGAAGAAAAAGAAAAAGAAGGAAGGCAAACAGGAAGAGGCTATGCATCTCAGTTCTTCACTAGTCCTGATGGCTTTGGGATGGACTTCTCAGTGTTTGTAAGGAGAAAGCACAGTGGAGGGCTGGGGCTGAGTCCTCCTGTCTGCCTTGGAAAGGAACTCACCTGACAGTAGGAGGGCAAGCCAGGATCGTAGAGCGCAGCCTTCAGGAGCCGCACCAGCAGGTCTTGTACCTCGGCCACACTATCGCCTTGACACAGGAGTCCCTCCTGCAGGACACCCAGACTAGGCACATCTTTGGCAGGGTCAAAGCCCAGGACCTTGCCGAAGCTGTGCAGGAACTCCACAATGGTCAAGCAGTCTGAGAAGGCCCCACCAGGCAGTGTCAGACCCGGGATACGTGAAAAGTCAGGCAGCGGCTGGAGAGAAAAGCGGTTAGGGGCTGTTAAACACACCAGAGGCAACAATGTGGAGGACTATGAGAGGTGCTATCATTAAAAGACTGCAGAAGCCCCAAGTGTCTTCACAACTGGCCCCCCCACGGGGACACGCTTCCTGGCCCACCTGGTGGTCAAGCAAACACATGTCCTCCGTGGGCTTCTTCATCTCCTCCAAAATCAGCTGCTGCCTCTGCCGTTCCTCTAGGCGCCTCTGTGTGGCCAGGGTCTTGTCCGCTTTGCAGGCTGGCTTGACTTGGGCCACCTCCTCCTTCTCCTTCGTTTTTACCTTCTCCTTCTTCTCTTTCTTGACTTTCTCCTTCAGTTTCTCCTGCTTGGTCTTGACCTTCTCCTTCTCAGCCTACCCACCCCAAGGAGAGAGGAACCAAGAATGCCATAAAGATACCAGTCACTAGCCGGGCTCGGTGGCTCAGCCTGTAATCACGCGCCTTGGGAGGCTGAGGTGAGTGGATTGCCTGAGCCCACGGGTTCGAGACCCGCCTGGGCAACTTGGTGAGAACTCATCTCTACAATAAATCAAAGAAAATTAGCTGGGTGTGGTAGCGTGCGCCTGTAGTTCCAGCTACTCGGAAGGCTGAGGTGGAAGGATCGCCGGAGCCCAGCAGGTCGAGGTTGCAGTGGCCGGGAGCGGCCACTGCACTCCAGTCTGGGCAACGGAGTGAGACTCCGACTCAAAAAAAAAAAAAAAAAGATACCAGTCACCAGTCCTTCTCCTTCCCAGTTCCTCCCAACCTCAGAGTCCAGAAATCTAACTATAAAGCAAGACTGACATATACCTGTCTTGCAAAATCAGTCTGGTGGCTTTGAAACTATGCTTGGCGAGTATGTACATGCGCCTACCTTGGATTTCTTCTTAGCTTCCTTCTGTTTTAAGCTCTTGGTCTCTTGTTTCCGCTTGTTTCTGGCCTGTAAACCATAAGGGAAGTCATTTCTCCTCAAACTCTAAAAGCATTTCTGCTTGGGCTACGATTCAATAACAGACAAGGGTGCTGGGGAGGAAAGGTGAGAGATGGGATGAGGGGCTGGCAATGGACTGATTCTCTCACCCTAGAGAAGCCCACATTATTCCTGAACAAGCCCAATTCTCTCAAATCAAGTCCAAGAAATCTCAGGGTAATGAAGCTGTGTGGCTACGCAGGGCGTGGCAGATGTGGGAGATGCAAGAAAAGATCAAGTAGTTTGCAGGAAAAGTAAACCCGCCGTGTTATCTCTCTGATGACCCTCACCTGCCCTTGGGTAGTAGTCTGACACTCTCCCCGTTGTACCTTCTGCCTCATCTTCTTGCTTTTACTCATCTTGGTTTTGTCCTCTTCATTCAGTGCTTCTGAGAGCAGAAAGAAAAATGAAACAAGTGAGGCAAGAAAACTTATGACTGGCATCCAGGGCATCACATGCCCATCTCAAAGATGGTCTCCTAAGCAGTTCCTAAAAAATCTAGAGCAGTTTTTTTTCTTTAATATATATATACCCACACATAAGAAAATTTTGGGGGAAAAAACATAGGAGAGGCACCTGCTATGGGGGTAGCACAAAGAACTCAAATGGCATCTCCTGCCCAGAAGCCCCAGCCCCTGACTCCCATCGACTGCTTTAGAAGGGGTCCTGCGATAGAAAAGAGGCCCCAATGGCAGAGTAGCCTTGTGGCTGTCGGTCTCTCAGGTTACCTGAGAAGGGTAGCAATCCACAGACTGATTTTAAAGCAGGCAAAGGAAACAGAAAGCCAAGCTGCCAGGCAAAGAGGGTAGTACTTGGAAGCACTGATGAAGAGGACAAAACCAAGATGAGTAAAAGCAAGAATGTGCCAGAAAGGTCCAGACAGCAGGCACCACAGAAGAATCAGATCAACACACTGATATGGTCATTGCACATGCCCAGCCCCATGTCTCGTTCCACAAAAAGATCTGAATCTCCTCCTTTCTGGAAAACTGAATACTATAGTTTTGCAATCAAAAACATTTCATTATTGATGTTTCTGACAAAACAGCATCTATTGTTTCTGGTACAGAAACACAACCATAGGCTATATGGCAACATTCTAAGTCAGACATATTGAAATATGAGGCCTGCCAGACTCGGTGGCTCAGCCTGTAATACCGCGCCTTGGGAGGCTGAGGTGAGTGGATTGCCTGAGCCCGTGGGTTCGAGACCCACCTGGGCAATTTGGCGAGACCTCATCTCTACAATAAATCAAAAATTAGCTGGCTGTGGTAGCGTGCGCCTGTAGTTCCGGCTACTTGGAAGGCTGAGGCGGAAGGATTTGCCGGAGCCCAGCAGGTCGAGGCTGTGGTGGCCAATAGCGGCCACTGCACTCCAGTCTGGGCGACAGAGTGAGACTCCAACTCAAAAAAAGAAAAAAAAAAAAAAAGAAAGAAAGAAATATGAGGCCTATTCTAGGTCATAGTCAGAGTTGGAAGTCTGGATAAGAATCAGAAGACTACATCTTTTCACAATCTTTACACTACACCAGGTTAAATACAGTATTTTCTGAAAAATTAGACATTTCCCACCTGCCCATCCTACTAACACAGTGCCAAATTTATGTGTGTGTGTGTGTGTGTGTAGTCATCTCACTGCTGCCCAGGCTGGAGTGCAGTGGCATGCTCACTGTACAGTGGTAATCCTTCCGTCTGTCTTCCAAGTAGCTGGAAGCACAGGTGTGTGCCACCACGCCCGGCTAGTTTTTTTGATTTATTATAGAGACGTTCTCACCAAGTTGCCCAGGCTAGTCTCCAACCCCTGGGCTCAGGTGATTTTCTTGCCTCTATCTCCCAAAGTGCTGGGAGTACAGGTATGAGCCACTGTGCCCAGCATTTGGGAGCTTTTTTAAGAGACAGAGTCTTACTCTGTTGCTCTGTTGCCCAGGATGGAATGCAGTGGTGCGATCATAGCTCATTGCAGCCCTGAATTCCCAGGCTCAAGTGATACCCCGGCCCCAGCCTCAGGAGTAGCTGGGAATACAGCTGATTATCTTTTTTTTTTTTTTTTTTTTGAGTTGTGGCCACTCCCGGCCACCGCAGCCTCGACCTGCTGGGCTCTGGCGATCCTTCCGCCTCAGCCTTCCAAGTAGCGGGACTACAGGTGCACGCTACCACGCCCGGCTAATTTTTGATTTATTGTAGAGATGAGGTCTCGCCAAGTTGCCCAGGCGGGTCTCGAACCCGCGGGTTCAGGCAATCCACTCACCTCGGCCTCCCAAAGCACGGGATTGCAGGCTAAGCCACCGAGTCCGGCCCTGATTATCTTTTACTGTTGTTGTTGCTGTTTTTGAGTAAGGGTCTTACTGGGTCACCTAGACTGGAATGTAATGGCATGATCACAGCTTACCACAGCCTTGACCTCCTGGGCTCAGATGATCCTTCTAACTCAGCCTCCTGAGTAGCTGGGACTTACAGACATGCACTATCACACTCAGCTAATTTTTTAAATTTTTTTTTTTTTTTTTTTTAAGAGACAAGGTCTTGCTCTGTTGCCTAGGCTCATCTCAAACTCCTGGGCTTAAGCAATCCTCTTGCCTCTGCCTCCCAAAGTGCTGGGATTACAGACATGAGCCACTGAGCCCAGTCTCTCTCTCTCTCACTTATCTTCTAAATTCAGATGTGAATTCTGAATCTTCATGACAATAATGTGCAAGGTAGGCCTGCACAACTGGGCTGGCATGGTGGCTTAAGCCTGTAATCCCAGCACTTCGGGAGGCCTAGGCGAGAGGATTGCCTGAGCCTGTGGGTTTGAGATCAGCCCGGGCAACATGGTGAGCCCTCGTCTAGACAATAAATCAAAATATTAGCTGGGCATGGTAGCACACACATGTATTTCTGGCTACTTGGAAGGCTGAAGTGGAAGGATTGCTGACGCTCAGCAGGTTGAGGTTGTGGTGGCTGGGTACGTGCCACTGCACTCCAGCCGGGGAGAGAGTGAGACTCCAACTCAAAAAAAAAAAAAAAAGAGTGTACAACTTAAACCAATATGGTAAGGAACTGAAAGATGCAAAGAAAGGGCATGAAAATCCACTCTGGGCTATATAATCACATCTGAGGACAACCTAAGGCTTCACTAGTAAAAGCAACTCAAGGGAAGAGACTGGTTGGAAAAGAAGTACTCCAAAGTGCTTGGACCCTGATGCTGCATTCCAAGAAGTTAATTCAGATTCCTTCTGTCCAAATAATGTCAGTCACACTCCTGGGAAACCCAGGTATTAGCAATTCATCAACATCTCAGATACCTCAGGGTACCTGGATCCCAAAGAAACACCACTGTACCTTGGGTCTCCAGTTTCTTCAGGAGGCGGTTGTCTGTCTTATTCAACAACTCAGTGACTTTGACCTTAGGTGGCCGACCTCGGCCCCGTTTCACCTTGGGGACTTCCTTGGTCTTAGCCTTCTCAGTGTTTCGAGGTCGGCCCCGTTTGCCAGTAATTGCCTGAATTCTGGATGGGATCTCCTCCGCAGAGAGCTGTACCCACTGTAAGCCCTAAAGCAACAAGGGTGACGATTAGGTCAGTGTAGGTTCCTAGGTGCTCTGAACCATTCAATGCCCCAGAACCTTCAAACCCCACAAGAAGCAGCTACAGCCTGTCCATCAACTCTTTCTCAGGGACAAAAGCATATTAAACCCTTGGGTCTGCACCTCTGGTGTGTCTCTCTCTTCAAAGAAATCTCCAACAGGCATACGGGGACTGAAGCTGAAGTGCTCACGACGGACACTGTGTCCCACGTTGCGGCTCAGATACTAAGAGAAGGAAGTTAAGTGACATTAATGAAGTTGCAGCCCTACCACGTCTTTGACCGTGATGGCACAAGTAGAAAAGCCCAGAGCAGACAATGCCAGCCTGCTGCCACTGGGCCCCAGTAAGAAGCCTGTGCTTCCTTCTAAGAAGTCCATGAAAGCTACATTACCTTGATCACTTCTGGAAATTGTTTCATCCTCTTCCCACAGGGGCCGTAATACCAGGTCTCCCCCTGCCATCGGTGGCTGCCCTTCTTGATGCGCACTTCTCTCCGCCACCTGCCAGAGAAGCACACGGGCCCTGCCACCAGGTCACACTCCTACCCACTCCAAGCCCACTGAGCAGAAGACCCTCCCCCTATCGGTATCACTAGAACTTCATGCAGATGCAAAAGCAGCATGAGAGGTAAGCTTGGCTAGAAGGCAGACTTGAGCTCCAGCAAATACCTCAAGGCCCTTAGAAGAAAAGCAACACACCAAACTGCACAAACCCAGAAAGATGTCCACCTCTCCTTTTTACAGTCAGTGAGATAAGCAGCCAGAAACCTTCCCTGCTGCCATTCAGGGCAGTTACTGGGTTTCCAGTAAAAAGGATAAAGACCTAAGGGAGTGAAGGCAGAAGACAGGGTGGAGCAGCAACAGGAGAGTAAATCTGGTGCTGACTCCATGAAATGACTCAGTAGGCCAGAGTATAGCTAGGAACTCTGCTCTGAGCAACACTACTCTAAGACTAACGCTTATCCTTTTGTAAGCAGTACTCTGACTTGGTGACCACAAGTAACCTTGAGGGGCAGGGGTGGGAAGATCCAGGAAGGCAGTTATTTCTACAAGGTCCTTGGTGTCAGCAGCCTTGTTAATTCTAGTCATGTACTACTCCTGCCCTCACCGCTCCAAAAAGCATTAAAACAAACTGGCCAGACGTGGTGGCTCACACCTGTAATCCCAGCACTTTGGGAGGCAGAGGCGAGAGGACTGCCCAAGCCCAGGGGTTTGAAACCAGCCTGGGCAACTTGGCAAGACCTCGCCTCTGCAATAAATCAAAAAATTAGCCGGGCGTGGTGGCATGTTCTGGTAGTTCCAGCTACTTGGAAGGCTGAGGTGGAAGGATCACCTGAGCCCAGCAGATCGAGGCTGCAGTGGCCATGAGTATGCCACTACACTCCAGCCCAGGCGACAGAGTGGGACTCCGACTCAAAAAAATAAACAAACAAAAAAACGCCCCAATTCATTAGTACTAAGCCACTCCCCATTCATTACTATCCCTCCTCCACAAAAATAGGAAAAGCCAGCTGGTGTGAATTGAGCCTTAGGGTTTGGGAAAAATAATAGTTGGAGCTCCCTGAGCACTACCAGCAGAAGAATGAATACATCAGGGAAGACAGACTCTCAGAGAAAAAAAGCCCAGAAACCTCACACCAAGAAACATCCTTGCAGATGAGTGTCCTGTAGTCTACTCTTGTCTGGCTCATTGCTCCCCAACCTTAGAGGAGCGAGGAGTCCCCTTCTTCCTAGAGTCATGCATTAAACTTGTCTAGCTCAATGCATGTAGCAAACTAGAGCATTTACCCATGTTGGAGGGGAAGACGAACTTCTTCTGGGGTAGCAATACGTCTCCTCAGGACATCACCTTGGGAAGAAAATAGGGGACACTCAAGTTAAGAGTTCAAGCAAAACAGCTAAGACCAGTAAGGGAAGGGCTAAATGCAACATGGACAGAAACTTTTCTTGGAACCAGCCAAGGACAGAACAGAATCTACACACTCACCACTGCCAGAAGTAGTGACTCCTCCAGTGATCTCTTCTAGGTCAGCAATGGCTTCAGGAAAGCTACTGACATCCTTATTTGCTGGGGAGGCTGTTGGGAAGGCAGCTGCCGGGGAAGTTACGGGGGAGACTTTTGGAGAGGCCATTGGAGTTGTCAAGACTTCTGAGGAGACCACTGGGAGGACTGCCGAGGAAGTCGGAGAGACCATTGGAAAGACTGCAGAAACTTCTGGAGAGATTTCTGGGGAGGCTGCCGGAGAAACTGCTAGGGATATTGACGGGGAGGCTGTTGGTGAGACTGCTGGTGAGGCTGCTGGACGTAGCTGAATAGTGGATGACTGGTCAGGAGCTGACTGGCTCAGGGGTGGTGGGAAGTCTGAAGCCTGAGTCTCCATTTCTTCCTGTTCTGCGTCACTACCATTATTCAGGTCAAAGCTGTTATCTACAAACCAAGGGGCAGAATAGGTAAAGGAAAAAAGGTGTCACATAAAGCAAGAGAATCTGCTCAAACCCGCCTAAGTTAAACAGGGTTACTTCAAGGGTTCTTCCCTAGGGTTGGAGAAAGAAGTCGCTTCTGGCTTTTCTCCCAACCACTGATGAAGGTTAAAGGGCAAAGCTGCTGCTGCTTTCATTGTGAAGAAATATCTTTTACCTAGAGCCAATAAGGCCTCTAGCCTCCCTTCCCCACAAACTCCAGCTCTCACAAATTCTCCAAGGCAGGAGCACAGGTCAGAGTGTAGCAGCCTGTCTCTTTTAGTCTCACCATACACTATCCATAGCCCCTCACTGCCCAGCAAGGTATTCAGGATTTTGCACTCGTAAGACCCCATGAAACCTACTCGCTCACATTTTCTCAGGTCAGGGACTTTCTTTCTCCTATCTCTCCTCACTTACCTTGCAGGACAGACTCCCCTAAGACAGGTGGAGAGGTGGGACTGGCAAAGATGGAGGTTGATGTTTGGCTGTCATCTGCCAGGAGACTGAAGGCAGTAGCATTATTGAGGGAAGGACAGTCGAGGGCAGAGATCACAGGGCTGTCCTCAAGGGGCAGTTTGTCCTCTGTACCCATCAGTTCTGTGTCGTCTATACCATAAAGTCCTCCACTCACTGGCTCTGTTCACGGGGGTGGAAAAGTAAGTGAGCAGGATAATGAGGAAAAAAATCAGAAAGCAAAATTTCTTTAAGAAACACTGATTTGAAACCATCCACTTCTAGTTTCTACACTGTGAGGATTATTATTATTATTTTTTTGAGTCAGGGTCTCACTCTGTTGCCCAGACTGGAGTGCGGTGGCACAATCACAGCTCACTGCAGGCTTGACCTCCTGGGCTCAGGTCATCCTTCCACCTCAGCCTTCCAAGTAGCTGGGACTACAAGCACACACCACCACGCCTAAGTATTTTTGTATTTTTTGTAGAGGCAAGGTCTTACTACGCTGCCCAGGCTGGCTTCAAACTCCTGGGCTAAGGCAATTCTCCTACCTCAGCCTCCCAAAGTGCTGGGGTTACAGGCATGAGCCACCACACCCGATCCTTTCTTTTTATTAGACCAAGGAAAACGTATAGCCCTCTCCCTGAAAGTATAGTCAAGAGACCGATCATAAAAGTTTAAGGTGAAAGTGAAGGAAACGGTATTAGTGGTATGTCTACCCAAAGACCTATGCAAAACTCTAGCATTTATCATAAAGTAGACCTTTCTTATACTTCATTGGGGTAAAAGGTAATTGTTCGCTGGCAAATGTTTTCTGTCTAGTTAGAACCTAAAAAGCCCAACTGTGTGGTTATAAGTCCCTACACAGTGAATTATTACAGCCCAGGGCTCTTGGCCAAAAGAACACTGGGAGAGAGCCTGGCAAATGAACCAATCTAGCTCAGAGTTCAGTTGGCCCAGTGAGGCCAGTGGCATCTAACTGCGGTCTGCCACAGGGCTATCTGGAAGCCCTGATGCCCCAGATCCCTAATACTTGCCCTGTTTTACTCTCTCTTCCAGGTAATAGAAGTTGGCTACTCTCTGCATAGATAAGTTGAAGGATTCCAGCCTCCAAGCCTACCTGGTGCCAGAGAATTGAAGGGCTCCAGAGAGTCTTCACTGAGGATTGGAGTGTCTTCCAGTTGATCAGGAAGATGTGAAGGATCATCTAAACAGCTCACGGTGGGATCAGGGACCAGGACTGAGACTTCTTGGTGTAATGATTCCACAGAGGGGACAGAGCCATTGTAACCACACATCTTCAGTTCTAGGAAATTTCAGGAGACCAAAAGTCAAAAATCAGTGCCTTCAACCAGTTCATGTAGTATATAGCAGGCAATCTTTGCTAAAAAGATGCTCATTCATTCAGCATTTACTGCTGCCAGGATGCCAGGTCTACGCTGGGAACTGAACATATCAAGATACTCTGAGCAAAGATATGCTGGCAAAATCAACCCTCCAGCAGACAAAGAAGGGAAAGGAGAGGAAAGACAAAGAAGGCAAAAGGGTCTGAGACAAGAACCCCATCACATTCTCAGACTCCCTACCCAGTAAAAACAGAGAAAACATTCTATGATTTTTATAGGATGGTGGTCACCCTTGTACTGGGAATCAGTTGCAACCTAAGCTTTGATATATTTTGAGGGAAAAGTTGAGAGGTCTTGTCACATGTACCAATGCTAACAACAAGAAAAAAGAAAACTAAGTAGACAAGCCATGGTACACTATGACTCCTTCCCTCTTCACATGCCAATCACTGCTTATAGCCCGGCCCACTTTAGCAGCCAGTCTGACCCTGCCATAGCCAGTCAAAACAGCCTCAATGTCCACTGCCAAGTGCCCTAACCCCTCCTCGTATATTTGGAAAAAGCCCTTCTTGATGCAGGGTGTCTGTTGGGGCTGTTTTGGGCTCGCCCACCTGCCCTCTCCAGGCCAGCAGCTCTGCATGAGCTTGAAATAATTTGCACTCCCACTCGCGAGCTGGTGCTGCTGCCACAAAAACACCAGCCACTTGGCTCTGCTAATCACCAACATGCAAATCAGCCTCCACTGCAGAGAGCAGGAAAGACAAGTTTTCCTCACCTCAAAAAGCCACTGTCCCCCACAGCCCCATTTACCCTCTCCCCGCCCAGCTCCCGGACCCAGTTATACCTGGTTGCTCTTCTTCCAGCTCCAGGCTGCCTACCAAGCCAGTTCCATTCTCTGCCACAACTGAAGTCATCTCCTTTTCTGCTGCCTCATCAGGATGAATACCACTGCCTACCTCCTGGGAGGATGCAAAGGTTTGAATGCTAGATCCCAACAGAGGCGAAGTCTGTGGGGAAGTGAAAAAACTAGGGGGTCCATTGGGAATCACCTCAAAATTCTGGTCAGGAAAGGAATCATACAGTTCTTGTGAATCGAAGTTAAGCCCCATGGGACTCTGGGTACCGTTGGCCCAGAACTCTTGGCTCCCAGCCCGAAGGTTAGTGTTGTGACTTGGGGATGAAGGCTGCCGGCTGCCTCCAAGGATGCCGTTGAGTGGGTATTGTCCCCCAGAGAACTGGGAGAGAAGGGGTGGGTCCTTGAGGTTGCTGCCAGGATTGGCAGATGGGTACTGTGAGTAGTTCCAGAGACAGTCGTAGGCCACGCTGGGGTGATGGAGGTGTGAGGTGCTGGAGGAGTGGGGAGCAGAGTTCAAAATCCCTGAAGTAGTAGTGTGAGATACAGTAGATAAGCCATTAACATTCACATCCCCATTCAAACCTGGCAGAGAAGGAAAGAAAAGGGTCAGTTACAGATACATACGCAAGTGACTCTATCAGAACCCCAAAGTAACAGCACTGACTAGAAAAAGGTGAGGGGGAAGGGGGCTTCCCTCTGCTATATTTAGTTTTGGGGCCTCTAGGAAACACCAACCCAGATGCTCCTGGATGCAGGCTTAGCAAATGCTGCTGAGGCTGCTGAGTAGGGGGCTGGAGACATCTCCAGCCTACCATGCTCTGCTCTGTGCCACACTCTGCTCTCTGTGCCACCAGCAGAGAGCTGGCTGCTGCTTTTTTTTTTTTAAATTAAATGAAGCTGTTTGCAGACTCCCTACAGTGACTTGCATTCTTCCCCACTCTCATTCCCTAGGGGAATCCTTTTCTTGGAGGGGGACGACTGAATTCTCCAGGGCCCTCCTTTCCCCAGTGCCTGTTTGGCCCCACAGTGGCACCAGAAGGGACAGCCTCCACCTCACTGGCACATGCAGATCCAGCACTTTGTGCTGGGCTAAGAATAGAATTTGCAGTCACCACAGCGACAAGATCCCAGCTCAGAAGGCTGGGACTGGCCCCTCAGCATAGGCACTGAAGGGCAACACGCAGGGGCAATATCTTTGCATGACAAGCGCTGCAGAATTCAGCTCTGAACACCAATGGCAACCTCTAGGACAAGGACAATCAAATAAAAGGAACAAGGATACTAAGGAAGCTTGGGGGAGGGGGGAAACTCCAATGATATAAAGGAGCTTCTATCTATCTGCAACCCCCTCACAGAGGATAGGAGGAAGAAGTGGCAGTACTTTTCTGCTGCAAGGAAGGAGAGAAGCATGTGGGCTTCCCTCTGCTTCCAAGCATAAAAGACCTGAAATCCAAGCAAGATTAGAAAGGAGCTTGGCAGAGTTGTGGTACACAGCAACCAATAAGCCAAATCCAGGGAAAGACCCAATCTTGGCAGCCACACTTTCATCTGGAATTATGGATTTCTCTCTGGAAAACTAGGTAAGCACTAAGCCCTGCCTTGTCCCTACTTTCTATCCAAGGACAGGAGGTAACACAGGCACTTGTAGCATCTGCCCTTTCTGTGATACACAAACTTAAAAGGCAAACACATCACAACCTTTATTCAATTCGCTATCCCCAGTTCTAGCTGAATGCAGCTTCTCTGACCTCTAAAAGCAGTTTCTCAGAGGGCTGGGCCTCTCTCCCTCTCTCATGGGTCCAACCTGGTTATCAGCAGCAGTGGCCATCTCCCCACTCTGGCAGTAGCCAGAGAAGACAGCTGACAGAAGAGCAGGCCAGGGCCGGGCGTGGTGGCTCACGCCTATAATCCCAGCACTTTGGGAGGCCGAGGTGAGAGGACTGCCTGAGCCCATGGGTTCAAGACCAGCCTAGGCAACTTGGTGAGACTTCATCTCTACAAAAAAATCAAAAATTAGCCGGACATGGAGGCACATGCCTGTAATTCCAGCTACTTGGAAGGCTGAGGCGGAAGGATCACCTGAACCCAGCAGGGAGACAGACTGAGAACCTAACTCAAAAAAAAAAAAAAAAAGAAGAGCTGGCCAAGATTAAAAAGCTAGTACGTTTTTCTAATCTCTTCCAACTCTAGTCAAAATGTTCCTATAAACCTCTAGAACTTGTTCTTAGAAGTTTGATTTCTCTCTAGCAGCTGGAGTTCTGTGGATTCACTTCCTCCCTTCCCACCAGGCAGGAAGGAGAGCTGCTGTGGGATAGCTAGCCCAAAATGGAGTCAAATCTCCTCCCATCAACCTGCCCTAAAGGAATGATGCCCATTCCCTCCCAGGCCAAGTGGCCCTCACACTCACTTTTCCCTTGCTGGGGGAAGTTCATGGGAGACCCGTTAGTGTAGAGGCCCTCCCCTGAGGGAGGAGAGGGTTTCAGTCCTGAGGCAGCAGGTGCGGGGGGAAGGCCAGTAAAGTTAAAATGGTCGTTTGCCTCCATTTCTGCAGGATGGGAGAGAGGGGGGAAAAAATACTGACAGTTAAACAAGGTTACGTCACCTGGAATCTTCTGGGGAAAATGCCCCCACCACTCCGTCTACTTACCCTTCTCCTATCTAAGTATCTACTGCGAGGGAGGGTACAAGTTGAAAAAAGAGAAGAAAATATGCCCCTAACCTGGGCAATGATTCTATAGAAATAACCTTTAAAAGTTAGCTTTGTAGAAATAAAAAGTTAGTGAGAAAAACCAAAATATAAGCCTGGAGGCATCTTGCCTGTGTAAGTAAGCCCTACCCTAATGACTTCCAACCCAGGTTACCCTACTATCTTAGATACTAGACCTCAACTGTAACATTTAACATTTTATCTTCAAGGTAGGGCCAGAGTCACGCTCCCAAGGTTAAAAAAGGTTCTCAAAGCCATCTCTCAACAGAAAGCAAGAAAAGTGTATTTGACATGCACCCTCTGTTTTGTTATTATACTTTTTTTTAGAGGTGGAGCCTCACTCTGTCCTCCAGGCTGGAATGCAGTGGCACACTCAGCCACCACAGCCTCGACCGGCTAGGCTCCCACGATCCTTCCACCTCAGCCTTCCAAGTAGCCAGAACTACAGGTGCATGCTACCACCCCCAGATAATTTTCTTTCTTTCTTTTTTTGGAGATGGAGTCTCACCCTGTCACCCAGATTGGAGTGCAGTGGCCACTCCCAGCCACCACAGCCTCGACTTGCTGGGCTCCAGCGATCCTTCCGCCTCAGCCTTCCGAGTAGCTGGAACTATAGGCGCGCACTACCACGCCCGGCTAATTTTTTGATTTATTGTAGAGATGAGGTCTCGTCAAGTTGCCCAGACGGATCTCGAACCCACGGGCTCAGGCAATCCACTCACCTCAGCCTCCCAAAGCACGGGATTACAGGCTGAGCCACCGAGCCCGACTAATTTTCTTTCTTTATTGTAGAGACAAGGTCTCACCAAGTTACCCGGGCTGGTCTCGAACCTGTGAGCTCAAGCAATCCACTCGCCTCAGCCTCCCAAAGTGCTAGGATTAAAGACTAAGCCACCAAGCCTGGCCTGTTGTTATTATACTTGAGCTAAACATAATTTCTATGTTATCCTATCCCTAGCCCTAGACGTCTGAAGACAGTACAGCTACATTAGTGAAAGGACTTGGAAAAGGAGGATACATAGTCAGGCACAGTGGCTCACGTCCGTAATCCCAGCACTTTGGAAGGTGGAATCGAGAGGACTGCCTGAGTACAGGAGTTCGAGATCAGCTTGGGCAACTTGGTGAGACCTTGTCTCCAATAAATTTTTTAAAAAAATTATAGCCGAGCTCAGTGGCTCAGCCTGTAATCCCAGCGCTTTGGGAGGCTGAGGTAAGTGGACTGCCTGAGCCCGTGGGTTCGAGACCTGCCTGGGCAACTTGGCGAGACCTCATCTCTACAATAAATCAAAAAATTAGCCAGGCATTGTAGCGTGCGCCTGTAGTTCCGGCTACTTGGAAGGCTAAGGTGGAAGGATCGCCGGAGCCCAGCAGATAGAGGCTGCGGTGGCCGAAGCAGTCACTGCACTCCAGTCTGGGCGACGGAGTGAGACTCCAACACACATACACACACACACACACACACACACACACACACACACACACACAATTATTAGGCAGGTGTGGCAGCATGCGCCTGTAGTTCCGGCTACTTAGAAGGCTGAGGCGGAAGGGTTGCCGGAGCCCAGCAGGTCGAGGCTGCGGTGGCCGGGATCATACCACTGTACTCCAGTCTGGGCAACTCAAAAAAAAAAAAAAAAAATTAGCCGGACGAGGTAGCATGCGCCTGTATTTCCAGCTATTTGGAAGGCTGAGGTGGAAGGATCGCCTGTGCCCAGCAGATAGAGCTTTCAGTAGCTGTGAGCATGCCACTGCACTCCAGGTGACAGAGACTCCTACTCAAATAAACAAATAAATAAAATAATTATTTGATTAAGAGCAAAGAGAGTAGATAGGAAGCAGAAGCCAGAATTATCAGTCTGACATATCAATCAGATACTTGTGATGTACTAGTGCATACTAACTTGATACATGAAAGACATCATCAGGCTGGGCTCGGTGGCTCAGCCTGTAATCCAGCGCCTTGGGAGGCTGAGGTGAGTGGACTGCCTGAGCCCGCAGGTTCGAGACCCGCCTGGGCAACTTGGTGAGACCTCATCTCTACCATATATCAAAAAATTAGCCGGGCGTGGGAGCGCGCGCCTGTAGTTCCAGCTACTTGGAAGGCTGAGGCAGGATTGCCGGAGCCCAGCAGGTCGAGGCTGCGGTGGCCGGGAGCGGTCACTGCACTGCAGTCTGGGCTACAGAGTGAGACTCCAACTCAAAAAAAAAAAAAAAAGAAAAGTTAATTCCCTAATCTCTAGGTTAGGTTCCTTCCAAAGCTTTATTTCAGAAGTTCTGGAAATGCTATGCCTAGAAAGTCCATTTCATCTGATCCTACCAATTTTCTCCCCTAGTTTTATGCATAGCCACAGTTTCCCTGGTATAAGGGACACATACACACCTTCCCTCCTATGTGCACCAGATATAACGATGGGTCACAGTTCATTTTTCCATTCTTGTTTGAGTCTGTTAGGTAACTAGTGACCTCCTCTCTCTGTTGTTCTGGGAAAGCACAGCATATTTCAAAAACAACACACTAATAATAATATGTAGATGGCTCATAGAAATCAGAGTAGTAAAAGGAATGGGAAGTTATCTGGTGCCCAATAACTTCCCCACCTGCCTCTACCAAGGGATCATCAAAACCACAACTACTTCATTTACAAGAAGCTTCCTAGACTCATAAGATAGTCTGTGGCCTGGCTCGGTGGCTCAAGCCTATAATTCCAGCACTTTGGGAGGCAGAGGTGTGAGGACTGCTTGAGCCCAGGGGTTTGAGACCAGGCTGGGCACAACAGCAAGACCTCATCTCTACAAAAAATAAGCTGGGTGTGGTGGTGCATGTCTGTAGTCCCAGATCCTCAAGAGGCTGATACAGGAGGATCGTTTGAGCCCAGAAGTTGGAGGCGGACCGCAACTGCGCCACTGCAATCCAGCCTGGATGACAGAGCAAGACCCTGACTCAAAAAAAAAAAAGCCGGGCTCGGTGGCTCAGCCTGTAATCCCGCGCCTTGGGAGGCTAAGGTGAGTGGATTGCCTGAGCCCGCAGGTTCGAGACCCGCCTGGGCAACTTGGTGAGACCTCAGCTCTACAATAAATCAAAAATTAGCCGGGCGTGGTAGCGCGTGACTGTAGTTCCAGCTACTTGTAAGGCTGAGGCGGAAGGATCGCCGGAGCCCAGCAGGTCGAGGCTGCGGTGGCCGGGAGCGGCCACTGCACTCCAGTCTGGGCAACAGAGTGAGACTCCAATTAAAAAAAAAAAAAAACCTAAAACTGTAATACTCACTTCCGGGGCTTGTGAGGATTAAATGAGAAAATCTAAATAAAATCCCTAGCAGTATCTATTACCCAGCAAGAACTCAATAAACATTAGCTATTATTATTAAACAAAAAGACTGTTTCGTTTTTTAAAAGATAAGCAGGTCTAAAAGTAATACAAATATAATTTAAAACCACAGTCAGTATGGAAGATACAAGAAAACTAGGAATGATCCAGCCTGACTTCCTTATGTGCAATTTGACTCCTGATTTCAGATGTCACTTAAATATGAGTTTGCAGTATGCGAATACAAAGAAAGTATGAACAGATCCTCTCAGTAATAAACCTAGGGTTATTTCATTCTAACCTTCCTACCCAAGATGCTTTTCACAGTAAAGCCTGAAGGGTAAACTCTGTCCTCTCATCCAGAGCTAATAAAAACAGTAAAGCAAAGGAGAATGTCTCCCTTTGAACTAATAGGATTTTCGCCAAATGAAAAAAAAAAAGAAATCAGCCAGTGCCCAACCCCCAGAATAGCAGACAGCTCTCACGACCAGGAAGTACAATCAGGCAAGCACCCTGCCTAGTCCCAGTGGTATATAAATGGATCTCTTATAAGTCCCTATGTTTGATTTATTAAAGGGTAAGGGATAGCTGGGCGCAGTGTCTCATGCTTATAATTCCAGCACTTTGGGAGGCGGAGGCTAGAGAACTGCCTGAGTCCCAGGGTTTGAGACCAGCCTGAGCAACTTGGCGAGACCTTGTCTCTACAATAAATTAAAAAATCACAGCAGGGCTTGGTGGCTCAGCCTGTAATCCCACACCTTGGGAGGCTGAGGTGAGTGGATTGCCTGAGCCCGCGGGTTCGAGACCCGCCTGGGCAACTTGGTGAGACCTCATCTCTACAATAAATCAAAAAATTGCTGGGCGTGGTGGCGCGCGCCTGTAGTTCCAGCTACTTGGAAGGCTGAGGAGGAAGGATCGCCGGAGCAGGTCAAGGCTGCGGGGGCCAGGAGCGGCCACTGCATTCCAGTCTGGGCGACTGAGTGAGAGACTCCGACTCAAAAAAAAAAAAATTAGCCAGGCATGGTGGCGCGTGCCTATGGTTCCAGCTACTTGGAATACTGAAGCAGAAGGATCACCTGATCCCAGCAGATCCAGGCTCCAGTGGCTGTGATTGTGCCACTGCACTCCAGCCTGGGCAACAGTGAGACTAATACTCAAAAAAAAAAAAACTGGCCCGGGTGGCTCACACCTATAATCCCAGCACTTTGGAGGAGGCCAAGGTGAGAGGATTGCCTGAGCCCACAGGTTTGAGACCCACCTGGGCAAAACTCATCTCTACAATAAATCAAAAAATTAAGCCCGGCAAGGTGGTGCATGCCTGTAGTTCCAGCTACTTGGAAGGCTGAGGTGGAAGGATCACCTGAGACCGGCAGGTCTAGGCTACAGTGGCCATGAGCGTGCCACTGCCCTCCAGCCTGGGCGAGTGAAACTCTGACTCAAAAAAAATAAAAATAAAAATTAAAAAAGAGTTAAGGGACATTGTCCCATAAGCTTGAAGCAGTAAAGCCTTTCCCACATGGCCTGACAGGTTGCTTTTCTCGCAGTTACAATCAAGCAGCTACTGGCTGGGCTCGGTGGTTCAGCCTGTAATCCCAGCACTTTGGAAGGCCGAGGCGAGTGGACTGCCTGAACCCACGGGTTCAAGATCAGCCCGGGCAACTTGGCGAGACCTAGTCTCTACAACAAATCAAAAATTAGCCGGGCGTGCCTGAAGCTCCAGCTACTTGGAAGGCGGAGGCAGAAGATCGCTGGTGCCCAGCAGGTCGAAGCTGGGGCGGCCATGAATGTGCCACTGCACTCAAAAACAAAACAAAAAAAACCAAGCAGCTATTACTTGGGCTTAAGACATGGTTTTAACAGAAAAAGGCCAATAATGCACAAAGTGTTGAAATAATTATTACAACAAATAGGAGGCTTATAATGGGGGGGAGGCCGGACGGAAAGGCAGGAGAGATTTCAAATGCTTATCTTGACTTACAGCAAAAGCAAATTCTGTTATTAAATAAGTCATACCACTACATTTTAGCTTTACAGTTACATCATGAAGGATGGTTCTCAACTCTACACATCTCTGAATTACCCACCATACTCTAATACAGAGGTTTCCAACCAGGGGCAATTCTGTCCTCTAGGGGACATTTAGAAATGTCTGAAGGTATGTGATATTGACTTCTAGGAAGCAGAAGCTAGAGATGCTGCTAAGCATCCTTCAACACACAGGACAGCCCCCTACAACAAAGAGTTAACAAGCTCAGGTATCAACAGTACCAAGGTTGAGAAACCCTGCTCTGCAAAAAAGCTGTACCATTTCTGCCTTATACTCTGGAGAAGTTCACTGCTCCCAGTTCCTGACCCTGCAAGTAAAGGATGCTCTGACATTTATATCTAAAAGCCCCATCTTCCTGGCTAAGCCATCTTCCTCCACCAATAGTTACAAATGCCAAGCCTCAGAATCAACATGCCCTCCTCTCCAGTCAGACAGCCCAATCTCACAGCCCTAGTAACCGGCTCCCCTTGGAACTATGACTCAGGGCAATGAAGAACACACACTGGCTGAACCGCATTCCCTCTCAAAATGTCCTCTCCTCATCTCCCTTCCCTGGCCAGGACTCCAAGTGAGGCAGGAGAAAGACCATGAAAGAAGATTATACTAAGAGGGGGCTATTCAAACCATGTCCAGGTTGCCCTGGAGCATACAAACATGACTGTTGTCTGCCTTATTTCTTCTATGTAGGTTCTACAGCATCAATTGGGTATTAAGTGTCATCATTATCTCCAGCACCTAATTCAATACTACGTATATAACAGAACTAAAGGAGATATTTGTTGAATCCATGGACTGAACAAATGAATGAGTAAATATACCTTTCCTGCCACTGCCAGTTTACCCGTTCAATAAAGGCTGTGGGATTGGCTCTCTATTTTTTTTTAGCCAAAATATTCAACTTAATTCTTCATAGAGATACAAATTTCAAAAGACAGATCCCAAATCTTGACATACCCCTTGCAGAAAATAAGGCCTGGAAGCAGGGCAGTACACAGAATGTAAAAAAAAAAAAAAGCCAATACATTTAAGCTCTCAATTAGTAAGACGTCCTGATTTAAAGGAACACTAGAGGTGCACAGTAAGTTTTAAAATATTTGTTGAGGCCGGGCTCGGTGGCTCAGCCTGTAATCCCACGCCTTTGCGAGGCTGAGGTGAGTAGATTGCCCGAGCCCGTGGGTTCGAGACCCGCCTGGGCAACTTGGTGAGACCTCATCTCTCCAATAAATCAAAAACTCAGCCGGGCATGGTAGCGCGTGCCTGTAGTTCCAGCTACTTGGAAGGCGGAGGCGGAAGGATCGCTGGAGCCCAGCAGGTCGAGGCTGCGGTGGCTAGGAGTGGCCACGGCACTCCAGTTTGGGCGACAGAGCGAGACTCCAACTCAACCAAAAAAAAAAATTGTTGAGGCTTAGGTGAGTGGATTGCCTGAGCCCATGGGTTTGAGACCTGCCTGGGCAACTTGGTGAGACCTCATCTCTACAATAAATCAAAAATTAGCCGGGCGTGGTAGCGCACGCCTGTAATTCCAGCTACTCGGAAGGCTGAGGCGGAAGGATTGCTGGAGTCCAGCAAGTTGAGGCTGTGGTGGCCGGGAGCGGCCACTGCACTCCAGTCTGGGTGACAAAGTGAGACTCCAACTCAAAAACAAAAACAAAAAAATTTGTTATTGGGCTGGGCTTGGTGGCTCATCCTGTAATCCCAGCACTTTGGGAGGCCGAGGTGAGTGGATTGCCTGAGCCTGCGGGTTCAAGATCCGCCTGGGCAACTTGGTAAGACCTCCTCTCTACAATAAATAAAAAACTAGCCCGGAGTGGTATCATGTGCCTGTGCTTCCAGCTACTTGGAAGAATGAGGTGGAAGGATCTCCTAAGCCCAGCAGGTTGAGGTTATGTTGGCCGTGAGCACGTCACTGTGCTCCAGCCTGTGAAACAGAATGAGACTCCAGCTCAAAAAAAAAAATAATTGTGAAAACAAAGCAGTAGACTTTGATTGGGGAACTATTACTTGGTACATTTTTCGTTTAATTTTTTAAAAATATATTATGATTTTTGTACATGGAGGCAACAGATCTTTTTGAATTAATATGGGATTTGATCTGGGCTCGGTGGCTCAGCCTGTAATCCTGTTCTTTGGGAGGCTGAGGTGAGTGGATTGCCTGAGCCCGTGGGTTCGAGACCCGCCTGGGCAACTTGGCAAGACCTCATCTCTACCATAAATTAAAAAATCAGCCGGGCATGGTAGCGCGTGCCTGTAATTCTGGCTACTCGGAAGGCTGAGGCGGAAGAATCGCCGGAGCCCATTGGGTCGAGGCTGCAGTGGCCGGGAGC
>CAUYQG010153511.1:0-16857 GCA_963574415.1 Tarsius wallacei
TAGTCATTATTTAGATAAGAATTAGGTTAAGAATTAAGAAAATAATAGATAAGTGGTAAAAATAAAAATAAATAGATAGGAAAGATATATTATAGGTTATAAGTAGTTAGAATTTAGGAATTAAGTAATGAAATAAACATAAGTAGTGAAAAAAATATATAAGATTAGAAATAGGTGTAGATAATATAGTATAAGATAAATAAGATAATTATAAGTTAGGAACGTATGTCTAGTTTTAGAATATAGAAAATTGTGATTAAGTAAGGAGCCAATATATCGTTGTTAGCTTGTGTAGTAGGCATGAAGTTAAGAAGGAGGTGTAAAAATAAAAAAAGGAAATTGTTTAGGAAATTGTCTAACCCAAGGGTTATAGGTAGTAACATAACTTTTGGCAGCTATTATTTTGTTCCTATCTGATTGACTGGGACACAAATAGCATCACCGGTATCAGGAAGGAGCAGGGAGATAATTGTAAAGGGTAGCTTTCCCATAACTGAAAAAATATGATGTATGCTTTTAATGTATAACAAAGGGCTCATTTTTTGTGGACATAAGGGGGGCGATAAAGGGACTATATAAGCATGTGAGAATTGAATAAAAATTGGCAGTCTTGAGTTCTACCCAAGAAGGTGACTCCTGTCCTTCTTCTTCGCCGTTCCTGATTCTCTCGTCTCAGGCCCTGACTCTCTGCCTGGAGCTGGTCTCCAGCACAGACAGACATACCAACTAATGAATAAACAGAGAAACAAACAAAGACAGAAAAAACAAAACAAGAAAACCCCAAAACATACAGACAATCATACAAAAAAAAGCCCTGTTGATGTGCTCGCCCTCAAAAATACCGATACACAAACAGAAAAATCTAAAAACAACAACAACATTAAAATAACAGAAATAAAGCAAGTATGAAAACAAACAAAAACAGAAAGAGAGAAGAAAAAACTAAAACTAAAACAAAACACAAATAAACAAGCAAAAAAAAATTGCTCTGTGGCTGTTTCTGTAATTCCAGGTTTCTTTTGGCTGCCACTGCTGCATTAAGGAGTGGCTCTGGTCTCCAGCCTGTTCCCTTTGCCCTTAGCACCGGTTGATAGGGTTGCTCTCAGCATGGGTCAAATGCCCCATGAACTACTGCAGAGGGGGGTGGATCAGGTCCAGACTCACCCAACTCGTCTGCTGCTGCTGCTGTCAAGTTTCCCATTCAGATCTGATGTGTCTGTGCCTTTTCCAGCATGGGATAGGGGAAACTGTCTCTCTGAGTCCAATGAGGGGATAGTGTCTGTGTCCCAGTTGAAGGTTAGACAGAATTGGGTGGGGCAATGGGGGTCTCTGCCTGGTTCCCAGAGAAGATGGTGCTGGGTGGAATCTCTTCACTGGCAGTGGGGCTCCATTCCAGATTTCCATGCCCTGCCTTCTCCAAGGTTCCTGGAGCTTATGCCTGGTCTGCTGCCAAGGTGATGGCATGGGCTGGGTGTCAGGTGGTGAGGAGGAGCTGTTCTCTGCTGCCTCTTCTCAAGAGAGCCTTGGGAATGATAGATGATCCTGTATGCCAGGGGTTCCAGTCTCAGGGAGGTGGTAGGTTGCAGTCACCTCTAGAGGAGAGCCCTGGGTGCACGAACCTGAGTCTCCCCTCAGATGGACTTTCACTGACCCACCAGCGCACACTTATTCATTCTGAGAGTCTTTATGGACACTTGCTTTTACAGAGACTCTCATACTACAATCCATTCCTTTGCCATCTTGCCTCTTTCCATATTTTACCTTAATCATCTATTTTAATTTTATTCTCTATTGGCACTGACAGTGTACCATGCACTAGCTTATGCATTTTGCATGATTATTTTCCTTAATCTTTACATTTTTAGATGATGAAACTGAGGTTCAAAGAGAAGTTAAGTAATTCACCCAGGCCACATAGCAAATAGGTGATAGAGACAGGATTAGAATCTACGTAATCTTACTACAGAGAATACTCTCTTACTCATTGCTCTATACACCCCCTCAATAATATAGATTACTCTATAAAACATTTTATTTTGAAATAACTTTAGATCTACAAAAAAGCTCCAAAAATACTATGAGTTTTCATATTCCTTCTAGTCAACTTTCCCTAATGTTAACATGTAACATAATCATAGTACAATTGTCAAAGCTAAGAAATTAACATCAGTACAATACTATTAATCAAACTATAGACTTTAATTGTATTTCAGCAGTTTTTCCACTAATGACCTTTTTACATTCAGGATCCAATCCAGAATTTCACACTGCGTTTTTCACGTCTCCTTTGTCTCTCCTAATTAATGACAGTTTCTCAAGCTTTGTCTTTCATGACCTTGACACTTTTTGAAGATGAGTGATCACGTATTTTGTAGATATCCTCAATTTGGGTTTTCTTAATGTTTTCTCATAATTAGATTGAGGTTATGCATTTTTGGCAAGAATACATATTACAGCCATTATGCTATGTTCTTCTCCATGCATCATAGTGGGGGTATAAGATGCTCAATGCTGATATTTCTTATTACTGATGATGTTAACTTTCACCACTTGGTCAATATGATGTCTGCTGGGTTTCTCCATTCTACTATTGCCATTTCCCCTTTATAATTAATAAATATTTTGAGAGAGATACTTTAAGACTATGCAAACATCTTGTTTCTCCTCTAGCATTCACCTACTAATTCAGCATCCATTGGTAGATTTTGCCTGCAACAATTATTACAGTGGTGTTTTAATGGTGATTTTTTAGTTTTTTCATTATTCCTACAGTCATTAATTGCAATTTATCTTTAAGCAAGAGCTGTCTGTTCCCCCATTTATTTACTTATTCAGTTATTTATACCTCTATGACAGTTTCTCAAGTCTTATCTTTCATGATCTTGATACTTTGAACATTAGTGATCAGGTATTTTATAGATTTCCCTCAATTTGGGTTTTCTCGATGTTTTCTCATGAATAGATTGAGGTTATGCATTAGGATTATGAATATTTAGGTTTTTCTCTGGCTTATAATAAAATACTACCAGCTATTTATTTTGTTGTTCAAATTGTTCCAACTTTGGCCATTAGGTATTCTTTCAGGCTAGTTTCTAAGCTCTTTTGACATGTCTCATTTCTTTTTTGAATATTTCTTTACTTTTTAGCCTATAGGATGCACCAACCTCACCTTGTATTTTCCCTGCCCCAGCCCTGGAATCAACCACTTCCATAAGGAGCCCTGATTTATTTTATTAGAAAATGACAGAATCCAAGACCTAAGCACCGGGAAGGCTCATTATCACTGGAGTGTCATTGTTTCTAGGCAACCTCAATGACTGGAACTTGCAAACTTGTGCACATGTGTATGTGTGTACACTCTCCCATGCACATCTATGGTTATTTCTGTATATACTTTTAATTAACTTTCATGTGAAAACTCTGAGTTAAAGTGAAGTTTCAGGGTGGTAAGCCATGTTTAACCCATTGCTGGCCTCACCTGCACCCAAATTCAGTTCCACTCTAGTTTGTGCAGCAAAGGTAGTGTATAAGGAGGCACAAATATCATTAATTCTACTGCTACAACCATTGGCTGCAATGAAGAAGCCACAGCAGGTCTATGGTATTGGAGGGCAAAGTTATCAGTCAACAAATAATATCTGCTTGCATAACAAAATGTCTATGTAGTACTTCTGGTGAATATGAAGTAATGGGTTCCAGATTTACCCTCCCACTTGAAACAACTAAAAAACTATTTATCACATAGAAGTTTTCAATACAGTGAACATCATGCCATAAAGGACAGTGATCCCTGAGAAGGGCCAACAAACAGGATGAATCCTATGATTGCCCCAGCTTACTGTTGTAAAGGTTTCCAGGCCACAGTGTAGCAGGGAGGGCCACAGGGGAGCTCATCCTGGCAGACTCCCCAAGCTGAGGAAACAAAGCTGAGAGTACAGAAACACCAAGATACCTATAATTTGCAGGACAGATTAGTGAAGAAGAGAGAGTTACACAGACAGAGAACCACAGATATCTGCAGAGGGTCCCCCTCAAGTATTCAGCAGAATAATAATGAGTGCATGTATGTTTACTTGAGACTGGGGGAAGAATCACCCAAAAGAGTTAGAGGAAAAAATATGTCATGCTCACACAGGATCAGAAATAGTACCTATTCTAACCAGAAAGACCAGAAAACTTCATTACTCAGAGTATTGGGTATAGTATTCAGAAGCGTGTTACCTAACTAGTGGGGAATAATTAGCTTTAGACTAAACATGACTCTGAACCCACATAACACATTTTAAAGGCAATAATGGATCAAACTGTTTCCAACCAGCTTAACTGGATCTCTGAACAAAGATTGAGACTATTTATAGGAATAGAAAAATACCTAGGATGCAAAAAAATAAGATCATGATGTCTGGTATCCAATAAAAAAAATTACCAGACATGCAAAGAAGCAGAAAAATACAACCCATAATGAGACAAGTCAATTATTTGAAAACAACCTGGAACTGACACAGATATTAGAATACTCAGAAAATTAAATCATTTATTATAACTGCATTCCATATGTTCAGAAAGTTTAGTAGACACATGAAAGATATAAAAGAGACCCAAACTGAACTTATAGAAATGAAACTATTTCTAAGACGTAAAATACACTAGATGGAATTAATGACAAATTACACATTGTGAAGAAGATTAAAGCTGAAGGCATAGCAATAGAAACAAATCAAAATGAAACAAAAAGGAAAAAAGAATTTTGAAAAACTGAACAGTACAACAGTGAACTGTGGGACAACATCACACAGCCTAATGCTTGTGTAATTAAAGTCCCTGAAGGAAAGGGGGCAACATAAAAAATATATAAAGAAATAATTGCTGCTGGGCATGGTGGCTTACATTTGTAATCCCAGCAGTTTGTGAAGCTGAGGTGAGAGGATTTCTTGAGGCCAGGAGTATAAGACCAGCCTGGGCAACATAGTGTGACCCTGTCTCTATAAAAAGTCCAAAAAGTTAGCCAGGCATGGTGGCATGCACCTGTAGTCCCAGCAACTTGGGAGGCTGAGGCAGAAGGATTGATTGAGCCCAGTAGGTTGAGGTTGTAGTGAGCCAAGATCATGTCACTGTACTCCAGCCTGGATGACAGAATGAGACAAAGAAAGAAAGAAGAAGGAAGGAAGGAAGGAAGGAAGGGAGGGAGGAAGGAAGGAAGGAAGGAAGGAAGGAAGGAAGGATTGCTGAAAACTTTTGATAAAAATTATATGCCCACAGAACTATGGAGCTAAATGAAGCCTAAGTTCAAGAAACACGAAAAAACTACACCGGGAAATACCATAATAAAAGTGTTTAAAGTCAGTAATAAAAAGAAATCCTTAAAGGCAGAGAAGAGGAAAAGGCACATTATGTAGAGAGGAACAAAATTAAGGTTGACAACAAATTTCTCACGAGAAACAATGCAAACAGGAAGATAGTGGAGCAACATTTCTCAAAGTACTGAAAGACAAAATACTTGTCAACATAAAATTCTATACCTAGTGAAAACATCTTTCAAAAATGAAGGTGAAATAAAGACTTCTTCAGGCATACAAAAGTTGAAATAATTCATTACCGTAAGACCCAAGAAATGTTAAAGGACATTCTGCAGTAGAAAGAATTGATGCCAGCTAGAAATTTGAATCTACATGAAGGAATTAAGTATGCCAGAAATGGTAAATACATTTTTTATTTTTATTTACACCTTTTAAAAAGAGAATTGACCAATTAACAAAAATAAAAAAGAATGTGTTGGTCAAGGGAGGAGGGTGGTCAATAAGAAACTGAAACATAGCAAAGGGGAAGTCAGAGAAGATGACTCTGGCAGTGTGCCTTCAGCACTGTCCTGGAGTAAGTGGATGCATTTATATACTCCACAAATAATAATAACTTTTATATCTTTCTTGAGGTAAATCTGATGTAAATAAGACAGCACATATTTAAAGCATACAATTTGATTAATTTTGGTATATGTTTAAATCTGTGAAACTATCATCATAATAATGAATATTTGCAAAATCCCTAAAAGTCTTCTCATGCCCCTCTAGAGTTCATCTCTCCCTCTGCCTTTATCCTCAGGCAATCATGTATCTGCTTTCTGTCACTATAGATTTCTAGAATTTTATATTAGTGGAATCACACAGTCTGTAAACTTTTTTCTGACTTCTTTCACTAAGCATGCTTTTGGGAGTCATCCATGTTGATGAATGGGTCAAAAGTTCATTCCTTTTTATTGATGAGTAGTATTCTGTTTTATAGTGGTACCATAATTTGTTTATCCATTTAGTTGATGATGGACATTTGAGTTATTTCCAGTTTTGAAGATTATGAATAAAGCTTCAGTGAACAACAACAAAAAACTGTCTGAGTTAGACTGAAGAAGAAAAAAACGCATTCCTGTATAGTGTCTAACAACATTTTATATAGAGAAGATGTTAAATATATTACAATTTAATATAACCCTACCTCATATGGTAGTTGTAAGAAAAAATAATCTTTTTGTATAGTAAGCATTACATCAACACCTATAGATAATATTAAACACATGATTAAATTTCATATTTAAGTAGCTAACTGACCTACAATACTCCCTAGCCATCCTGCCCTTGTTTAAGACATTAAACCACTAAAATAAGAAGGCAATTTAGCCCCAGATTGCCAAACACATACCATGAGATATCACAGAATTTGAAAGGAATGAAAACATAGCATCTTGACCATCTTGTCTCTGTAACACTCTTGGAGAGAAAGTAAGCAGAAAAATGACAGGTCTTAGTGAAGAAAGAGGCTGAGGGCAATTTCTGCCAGAAGCCTTTTAGGTTGGCTCACTACGAGGGGCAGCATTAAGAAAAGAACTGGGTTTCCTGGAATTTCAAAAACAAAAACATCATATATTTAAAATCCATTCCAAAATGAGTACTTACAGCAGTTTTATATGCAGCTTCAATGTAAAACACAAGGTTCTGTATGAAGTTGACTTCATCTAGGCTGTGGATGATATGAAGTCCTGAGGAAAAAGGGAATAAAGACACAGAGCATGTCAATTATCACTATATGCTTTATAGGCAGCCATAGTGACTAAGTGACCTTACCATTCCCAAGTAATCCTACTCCGGCTTAGGAACAATGGAAGGCACTTTGATTTTTAAACCACAAAAACAAGACTACAAATTAGTCCTAGGCTAGTCTCCAACTAAGTTGAGAAATGAGCATTAAAAAAAAAAAAATAAAGACAGGGTCTCACTATGTTGCCCAGGCTGGTTTTGAACTCCTGGGCTCAAGCAATCCTCCCACCTTAGCCTCTCAAAGTGCTGGGATTATAGGCATGAGCCACCATGCCCAACCAACATATTTTAACATGAAAGAATTTTAATTGTTATTTACAGGTTTTAAGAGAAAGTCTCAGTTCTCTGATTCTATAGATCACTAATTTGTAATATGCTTAAATGTACAAAGCTAGGCACCTGGAAAAAAAGACAAATATTTCAAGAAAGAGTTAGAAGCAGTCTAAACACTAAGCAAGAAGATTAAATCATTTTAAGGAGGACTTAAAATTATACTTTTTGAGTAAAGATGATAATTATTCTACACATAAGTTATTACAGTTATACGTTACATGGAATGTTTTACACGAACAATCCAGTTAATTTTACAATAACAACCCCACGAGGTTGAGCACCTCTATTCTCTCCATGTGGCTTAGTGAGGTTAAATACTTGCCTAAGGTCATGTAGCTAACAAATAGTGGAACCAGACTCAATTGACTGTCAAATTCTGTTTCACTTCCAAGAATGAGTTCCTAACAAAGATGCTATACTGCCTTCTAATATGTACAATATGATCCATTTTTATTTAAAAACTCCCTTCTTTATCTCTTTCTATTTTTCACTCTGTCTGTCTCTCTCTCTCTCTCTCTCTCTCTCTCTCTCTCTCTCTCTACACACACACACACACACACACACACACCCCACAGAGACAGAGGGAGAGACAGAGAGATAGAACAAGAACTAGAAAAATACATGTATATCAGAAGAATGTTAATTAATAGTAGTTACCCTTGGTGGTGAGATTCAAGGTAGCTCTATTTTCTCCTTTTTTGGACATCTTTGCAATTTTTAAACATATTTTTTACTTTATAATTGTGGGGTACAGTTAAGGGTTAGGTATACAAATATGCATTGTGCAGATACCCTTGTTGATGAGGTATGCCCCAAATCCTCAGACAGATATTGACTACCGTTAATCCCACCTCCCATCCCCTCCCTGCCCCCCCCATAGTTTCCTGCCACTGTCAATCCTTTTCTTATAGTATTATGATAGTTGTTCAAGGTCCATTTATGAGTAAGAACATGTGATACTCAGATCTTTGATTCTGTGAGAAATCACTCAGTATTATAAACTCCAATTCCATCCAGGTTGCTGTGAAATTCATGATTTTGTTCATTTTTATGGTTGCATAATATTCCATTGTGTATATATACCACATTTTAAAAATCCAGTCCTCTTTTGATGGACAGCATGGTTGGTTCCATGATCTTGCTATTGTGAACAATGCTGCAATAAACATACGGGTGCAAGTATCTTTTTTATAGAGTGATTTGAGTTCTTCAGGGTATGTTCCCAGTAGAGGGATTGCCAGGTCATATGGAAGGTCGATTTTTAGAGCTTTTAGGAATCACCACACTGATTTCCACAGAGGCTGCACTAGTTTACACTCCCACCAACAGTGTAGAAGTGTTCCCTTTTCACCACATCCTCTCCAGCATCTGTTATTTTTTGACTTATTGATAATGGCCAGAGTTTATAATACTGAGTGATCTCTCACAGAAACAAAGATCTGAGTATCACATGTTCTCACTCATAAGTGCACCTTGAACAACTATCGTAATACTATAAGAAAAGGATTGACGGTGGTGGGAAACTATGGGGGGGTGCAGGGAGGGGAAGGGAGATGGGATTAACGGTAATCAATATCTGTCTGGGGACGGGGGGGGGCACACCTCATCAACAAGGGTACCTGCACAATGCATATTTGTATACCTAACCCTTAACTGTACCCCACAATTTTAAAATAAAAAATATGTATTAAAAAAAGTTTATATTGCTTCCAACTGCTGAATGTTGAAGTGATTTATTTTGCAGCAGTAGCTAATGACTGCAGAGTTGCATTAAGTGACACAGAGTCAGACTTGGACACTTAGGAAAATAAACGTAATGTCAATTGGCACTTTTTAATGGTGCTTCTCTTCTTTCTATTTGTACTGGTCCATCAGAAAGCAGTTAATGGGACATCAGTCTTACACATGAGAATCAGACCTAACAGTATCTTTTCCTAGTGATGCTTCACATGGGATGAGGTGCAATTTGGGGAGATCTTATTAGGGGTGTGTGTGTGTGTGTGTGTGTGTGTGTGTGTGTGTGTGTATGTGTGTGTGAAAGGTCCCCAGTGATCCTGATTCATAGTGAAAATAATTCTGAAACACCATGAAAATTGGATTCTGGTGTCTGGTCTGCTGTGGGACGTTGGTCAGGACCCTTCAACTCCAACTCTGAGTCTCAGTTTGCTTATTTGTAAAATCGAAAGTGTCTCTTAGATAAAAAAAGTTTTGAATGAAGTATATCAAAAATCCCCAAACAAAACAAGGCCCGGTCATGATAATCGGTTAACTGGTATTCTTGGAGTTTAAAGAGTTACCTGCGAGCTCAGCATGTCTCAAATTAGCACAGAAGAGATTTGGTTTTAAGGTGAGCGTATGCAGTTTCAGCCAATCTACTTCTACACCCTGTGTTAGAAGCCAGCAGGGCATCTTCTGGCACGGATCCCAAAGAACAGAAGCATGGCAAGTCAACAGTATAGACACATCACATTTTGATGATTAGCATTAACAACTGAATTTTCCTTTCCAATATTTCAGTCTCCACAACTTATTTAGTGTCATCTGATGCACAAAGGAAGGGAATTCAAATGTACCTGAGAGTCAGCTCCTGGCATTAGACAGACCATGATCTCAGCCAGGTCTCTTAGTTCCATGAAGGAATGTTTCTAGTGAAGCCAAGGAGGTGACTGGCTGTGGTACCTGTGACATTGGATGGGATTTGGGGTGAGGCCTTGGGGAGTTTCAGGCAAGTGCTACCTATAAGAAATACCAGCTGGAGTAGGAAGTTTGAGTCCTTGCTCTAACACTTACCAGATGAATGGCTTTGGGTACAGTATTTATTTGCTCAGAGTGTCATCCTTTGTAAATGGGCTTAAAAATCATATCTATCTCATAGTGGTATTGAAGGATCAGATGAAATAGCCCATATAAGGTATTAAGCGGGTGTCCCATGCATTGTGCTGACTAAACAATGATATCCAATATCATAATAATTATGACTACAATTTTACTTATGACACAAGTGGTTTGACTGTGAATACTCTCTTTGAAGATAAGTCCTGGGAGGTGAAATCTTGGTTTTGTTTTGTTTTATTTATTTTGTTTGTGTTTTAGAGAGATACCTACATTATACTTATAGAATATTTACAAATATAGGATATAGAATATTTACAAATCCAGCTTCTAAACAAGACCAGAGAAAAGAGGTAGATTCTTTCACTGCAAGAAAAGCAGAAACCTAAAAAGCAATGTATGATTTTAGAAGACTTATCTCATTTAGACCAATGGATAACTTTTTGTTCCTGAGAATGGGAGGGCTCTCCATGCGAAAGACAGTAATGTCATTATTCATGCTGTAAGCCAGCCCACTTCAACTGCTGGTCTTCACAATGCCTACAAGTGTAAAAAAAAAAGAATACAAAAAAACCACTTGCTTCCTTTTTTATGAGTATTGACATTCTTGTGCAGTATTAGGAGAGCTAATTTAGCTTCCAGTTCTAAGAATTTTTGAATCTATAGCCAGTAATTATTGGCATTCAGGGGTACAAAAGAGGAAAACAAAGCCTGCAAATTCTAGCACATTCATGCGGGATTGGGAGCTGAATTAGGATCCTCACACCCTATTGAATGATCAGCCCCCTATTAGAGCTTTATTAAAATGGTAATGATTATATGCCAGCTATAGGCAGGCAGCCGCACCTGTCAAAAACTACCCCGATTATCCTGTTCATTGAACTGTCTCGCTCTTGAATCAGTGTCTCAGGTTTACTCCTCTGTGAAGTTTTTTTTTTCTTTTGTCTCAAATTTTAAAAAGATACAAGAACAAACGTTTCCTTGGAGGTTACAGAACACTCTTATGGATCCTGATATACTCATTTGCTGTTTCTGTATCTGGCAGGGCAATATGATAGGAGAGCAATTCTCTTTGATTTGGGATCAGAACAGGAGAAAGAAGCAGAAGAAATGTACAGTCTCATCTCCAAAAATTCTAATGCTAGTAGAAGAAAACGCAAATATGTAAATAATCTGGAAACTGAGATCATTTGATTGTCAGTCGCATGTACTGTGAGGAAGAAATATATTCTTGTTACTCATGTGTCAGTTACCAAGCCTAGAGGTCTGTTGTCCTTCGTTTAAAACCCATTTGGGGTTTTCATCCTTTTTTTTTTTTTTTGCTTTTAAAGTGCATGTGCATATAACAATAATATATTTTATCTGAAATCACTTTTTTTCCCAAGATGAGAAAGTCTCTGTTAAACTACTTCATATATTGGCTTGTCAAATTCCGTAAGAGCCTATCAGTGGGACAAGGTATAAGAAATACTAATGACAGATGCTGTGGTGGTAATTGATCCCAACACTTGGTGAGGAGGGTCAAAGTACAGAGAAAAACAGATGTATTTTTTGTGTGACTTGTTTTCGTTTGTTAAGGAATAGCTTTCCTTGATTACTAACATTTCTTGGGGACACCACAAAGGATGTTCATTTCCTCCAGTAGCTACCAGACCAAACAGATTTCCATTACCTGTCACCGCATGCCTCAGTCACTGAAGAACAGAACAGGGAGCAAACGAGCTGTTTCTATCCACTGCTTTTTGGTAGGTCAGTTCCACTGGGTGTGCTTTGAAGATGCATGGAGCTAACAACAGAAGGAATAATCTCATATTCCTTGCACACACACTTTTGTTAGTTTGCAGAAAGAAAAACAAAATTTGAATTTGGAATTTCGTGACACTCACCTAGTTGAAAGTAGCCTTGGATTTCCAGTCCTTTCGATATTGCATGAAAATATCCACTATTAGGTCTAAGTTAACAGACATCTTAATTGCACTGAGCTGCTGTTTCTCTTACTACTACAGCAAATAATACATCTTTTACAGCAATTTGCAACTCATCTGGAACATTCTTTCTGGGAATGCTGTTTATGTAACCAGTGACTTCAGTGCAACGTGTTCTTTTGCATGCCCCATACTCACTACCCCATCACTACCCTCCCCTCCATCTCCCATCCACCAGTATTGATTATCATGAAATACCAACTAAATAATTCTCAAGCCATTGTTGCAGCACTTGTTAAAAGGCTGTATGATAAGATAATCACACACTGACATAATTGATTACCACGCAGTCAAGATTATTACCAGGTTTTCATAGCAGCCAAAGTCTTTTCACAGTCCTCAAACTCCTTGACCTTGCTAGAGCAAGAATAACTCTCCTCAGTCCAGAAACACTTAGCCTGACACCTGTGTGATGTGTCACCCTCCTGGGTCTCTTTCCTCTTTGTTTCACTTCTCTGGCTTCTCTCACTACTCCTGGTCCCCACGTGTAGAACTTTCTGTCTTTGGCATTTTTAATCTTTTATGACTATGCCTAGTGCCTTTTTTTTAATCTTTCTCTTTCTTTTTGACACTTTTCTTCTTAGCAATGTTATCTTATCCCATGATTCCTAATATTTCATCTATAAAGTCGACTCCAAATCTCAACCACAGGCCTAGATTTCAGCAGTCATTCATTTCTAACTCCTGGTTTCTTGTTTCCCAAGAATGTATCATGAGTCTCCAACTCAGCTTGGCCACGTTCAAGTACGTTTTTGTTAAAACTGCTCCATTTCCTCTAATTGGTCACCAACACCTATAGAGTCAATCTCTGTAGCCTCTTGCAGCAGGCTATTACTGCAAAGAACTAGAGAACGTGCTCTCCCATTTTCCACCCTATGTATCTACATGTATGTTCTGTCCTACGGTGGCCATCATTCAGGTGGCAGTAAAGGCATGCCACAGAAGAAAACAATTCTTGGCCTTTGGGTTCAAAAACCAAGACTGCAAGAAAATTCAGTGCATAAATGCTATATTTGATTAAATTTGTGGTCATTTTCCCTGGCCACATCCAGTAGGTAAGGACATCTTGGGTTGGAAGGAAAGGTGAGAGAAACAAAGTGAATGTGAATAAGGAGGGAAGTTGGTGGGTTTTAGGGCTTGTACAGTCTCCACTCCCAAGGATGTGTCATTCTGAGCCAGGGCCATAAACTACAGAAGCTGAGTTCACTGCTCACCAAGGTTTCACTTCAAGGAGCAATGTACATGGCCATGCTGGGCAGCTCTATTCATGGTTCTTCACAATGTCACCTGGTGCTAATCTATGGATAGTAACCAGCAGAAATGACTTAGGACTTAGGTATCCTCAGTTCTAAGCCTTTGCTTAGTCCTCTGTGTGTTCAGACTCCTTTACTGGCCTTGTAAACCTCTTCCCTCACACCATCTTTTGAGATGCAGAACAGACTCTGGTCTGTATACTTAGAGAGGAGATGGTGGTTTGGGAGGAAAAGTCCAAAGCATATTTGGCTAGATATGAGAGGGATCTGCTCAAGATGTTCCCCCTGATCAAGACAGTATGGGAGCAACCTTCTGCCCCTGAAATCTCTTAAGTGTGTGACTGTATCTCTCTTGTCCCAGCCACTAGCCAATAGCAGGTCTTTATTACCATCCTACTTCTGCCATTACATCATGGTTTCTTATCATTCCCATTCATCTTGCTCTTTGCTGCTAGGCTAATCTTCCTCAAGCCTAGGCTCCTTCGAGTTAGTTCACTGTTGAAACATCTTGAGTGGTTCTCCACTTCATATTTAATCAAGTCCAAACTCCATCTATGTCTTCACTATATAGGTATCAGAATTAACCTTACTCCTATAAACCTTAAAGGGAACCACCCACGCCTGGTTCTGTCTTAATTCATGGACCACAGGGGTTATTCTTCCTCTTACAATGTCAGCAGGATTAAGTTCTATGCATTCTCAGAGGCCCATTTAATTCATGAGTCCTTTCTCCTGAAACCCTCTTTCCACATCAAAAGCTAGAAGTCATTCCTTCTTCCTCTGACTTTCCACAGCACTTTATGGTCATCTCATTTCTGGCCCCTTTGTCTTTAAGCATTTTATATTATAATTGTCTAGTCCTGTGGTTCCCATACTGTGTGCCAAGGAACACTGGGGTGGGAGGTGGAGTGCTGAAATGAGCTCGGAGAGACACCAAGGGATCATTCTAAATTTTTGAAAAGCACAGCAACATTCAACATCTGTCAGACACCAGACAAATTTTCAGCTCAAAACAGTTCATAGTCTCTATATTAAATTGTGCTACATTTCTTTTACTAACTTCCTATCTTCATGAAATTGAGCTTTCATTCATTGATGCATTAAAAAAAATCAAATGCCAAGTGAAAATCAGTGCAGAGCAGGAAATAATCTCATTGCAGGATCTGTAAGTGCCCAACAGGCACACATTTCTTGTTAGTCAATAATCACGGTTTTGCAAGGATGAAAAAACTTTTTTTTTCAACTTAGATGTATTGTTTTCAAATGGCTACCAAGTCATTACAACACTAACACCTATGAAATTGTTTGGACATTAGCACTCGCTAAACAGAACCAATCTGAGATAGTTCTTTTGGCCTTGGGGCACCATGACAAAATTTTCCAGGCCTCAAGGGTGCCATAAACTAAGAAAATAATTTGAGCATCAGTGATCTAGGTTGACAAATGTACTATTTTCTTGGTTTCAGTTACAATTATATCAAATTAGTGTGGCAACCTTGTGGTCTCACATTTATGACATGTTCTGAACGACAACACTACGAATGTTTTTAATAGAAAATAAATTATTAGGGAACAGCATCAAATTAATCATTAATGAATGGATTTTTCTTCTTAGACTAAGTCTTTCAGAACATAAGTAATTGGAGGAAAAGATATTTAAAGAGTCCTTAGTGGGGGACAGGTCGAGAATCTTACATCTTGTCCAAGGCTCTGGTTTAAAACATGAGGAAGCTCAGACCTGGAAAAATGCAGTGACGTGATCACAGTCACACAGATCAGGGTCAGCAACTACTTTTCTGCCTTTTTCCAGTGTTCTTTAGCAGGCTTCCTCCCCATACCTGTACACAGCTTAAAAAGAGATTGTTAAATACATTGTAACTTTGAAATGTACGTTCTCTCTGTCAAGAAGTGCACTTTTCTCTCAGTGCTATACCCTTGGGATCTGGCACAAATTCCTGGAACACATACAAAAAAAAAATTCATGCTAAATTGAATTATATATGATCATTTATTCTATATATCATATTTCTTAATTTCGGGTATATACTGATTATAATGAACCCAACAGGAAAGTCAGAAAACCACATAGTCTGTAGACAAAGGCAGTCAGTGCTGGCTAATGTGTCAATGCATTAAAAATGGAGTGGGTGGAGCTAGTGGGCTAGGAGATGGTTTTATTCCCCAGTACTTCCTGTAAAGTGCAAGAGAAAATGTAGTACTAGAGAGCTATATATAGCACTTTCCATTAGGAGAAACATTTGATTAAGACGCCAAAGCCTTTATCTTTTTTTAAAGGTGGCTCATGTATTAGGATTTCAAGATGAGAATATTTTAGGTTTCATCCTAGACAACAGTATACCAGTCTCATTTGTCAAATCGAAGTCAGTAATCTGAGAAATGTGTAGTCACTATAAGTATCTACAGTTGAATACAGAGTAATTTCAAAAATGGGAAACAAGAAAATATGGGGAAATGCCTGCAGCTTTAACATTTTGTACTCCACAGATGGTCTTCTGGCCGGCATAATTTTCTCTCTCATGTTGATGATATGGGCTGGAAAATGTCTCAACCAAATTAAGCTAATGGAGGTCAGTGTGTGGTATGTGCCATTAATTTGAAGAACAAGGAGATAGATAGTTAGAGGGAAGACAGGTAATGATTTGTGACAGGGGCCCCAAATCTGATTTAAACAATTCAATTACCCTTTTCAAGGTCCCCCCCAAAGAAACGTGCTGCAAAAACCTTCATTCCCCACTCATGCAGATGGGACAGCAGAGTTGCTTTTATTTTTTTTTAATTTTTAATTTTTTTTTTTATTTATTTTATTTTAAAGAGATGGGGTACAATTCAGGATCAAGGATGCAAGTGGCTATCATACAGGTAAAGTTTGGGCCTACTTCTGTTCCCCACTTTGCCTGATTTGAGATCAGGTACTCTCATTAATGTTACGTGCCCTCCCCCCACTACTACCTCTGGCAGTTTCCGGCTACTGTCAGTCCCTTTCTTATAGTATTATGGTAAATGTTCAGGATCTGCTTATAAGTGAGAACATATGGTAATCAGTTCTTTGTTTCTGTGATAAATCACTGAGTATTATAGACTCTAAATCCATCCAAGTTGCTGCGAGGTCCATAATTTTGTTCGTTTTTATGGCTGCATAATATTCCAATGTGTGTATGTACCATATTTTTTTATACAGTTCAGTTTTGATGGGCAGCACAGTTGGTTCCATGTTTTTGGTACGGTAAATAGTACCAATAAACATATGTGTGAAGGTATCTTTTTTGTAGAGTGATTTAAGTTCCATGGAATCAAACAACATTCTAGTTGCATATTGGTCATCACGATCACGATCAATAGTTTTTGCCT
>CAUYQG010153512.1:0-13441 GCA_963574415.1 Tarsius wallacei
CACCCTCCTGTTAAAGCAACGAAAGCATTCACCGCATCCCCATCCCACGATGCCCTTGGTATTGTCAGCCTTTAAACTTCTTGCCACTGTAATATTGTTGTGGTTTTGTTTGGAATTCCCTTGATTATTAATGGCATTGAGCATATTTTTCATATATTACTTTTGTAGGAAGTGCCTATCGAAATAATTTGCCCACTTCTCTATTGAATTGTAATGTTTGTCTTCTTTTGAGAAGTGTCTGTTCATATCTTTTGCCCATTTTGTAATGGGGTTGTGGATTTTTTCTTTTCAGCACGTTTGAGTTCCTTGTAGATCCTAGATGTTAGGCCTTTGTCAGACATGGAGTTGGCAAATAGTTTTTCCCAGTCTGTGGGCTGCCTCCCTGCTCTCTTGATGGTTTCTTTGGCTTTGCAGAAGCTTGTCAGTTTAATGAGGTCCCACTTGTCTATCTTATCTCTTATGGCCCGTGCGTTTCAGGTTTTGCTCAGGAATTGGATGCCAGTTCCAACTTCCATAAGGGTGTGCATTTTCTAAAGTTCTTATGGTTTGAGGTTTTACATTTAGGTCTCTGATCCATTTAGAGTTAATTTTTGTATATGGGGATAGATAGGGGTCTTGTTTGAATCTTCTGCATGTGAACAACAGATACATGAAGAAATGTTCAATCTCACTAGTCATCAAGGAGATGCAAATTAAAACTACACTGAGATACCACCTAACTCCAGTCAGAATGGCCATCATCAGTAACTCAAAAAATAACAGATGCTGGAGAGGATGTGGTGAAAAGGGAACACTTCTATACTGTTGGTTGGGAGTGTAAACTAGTGCAGCCTCTGTGGAAATCAGTGTGGCGATTCCTAAAAGCTCTAAAAATCGACCTTCCATATGACTCCGCAATCCCCCTACCCTGAAGAATACCCTGAAGAATTCAAATCACTCTATAAAAAAGATACCTGCACACATATGTTTATCGCAGCATTGTTCACAATAGCAAGATCATGGAACCGACCATGCTTTCCATCAAAAGAGGGCTGGATTTAAAAAATGTGGTATATATACACAATGGAATATTATGCAGCCATAAAAAAGAACAAAATCATGAATTTCACAACAACCTGGATGGAATTGGAGTCTGTAATACTGGGTGATCTCTCACAGAAACAAAGATCTGAGTATCACATGTTCTCACTCATAAGTGGACCTTGAACAACTACCATAATACTGTAAGAAAAGGATTGACAATGGCGGGAAACTATGGGGGGGAGGGCAGAGAGGGGAAGGGAGGTGGGATTAACGGTAGTCAATATCTGTCTGGGGATGGGGGTCACACCTCATCAACAAGGGTACCTGCACAATACATATTTGTATACCTAACCCCACAATTTTAAAATAAAAAAATATGTTTTAAAAAAAGAATTGTAATGTTTGCATTTATATATTGGGAGTATTTTGCATATCTTAGGAAAAAATACTTGCTCAATGTTGTGTGTTGCAAATCTCTTATTCCAGTGTGTATTGTAGTCTCACATCTTCATTGTACCTTAATTTTAAGATCAATTGGTCAATCATTTTCTTGATGGAATGTAGTTTTTGAATCTTTAAGAGAGTTTTCCCCACCCTATGTAGTAGCCTACTCCATTTTTCTTCTAAAATTTTTGTAGTTTTGCTTTTAAAACTTATGTCATACATTTTTCTTGAAATGATGTTAGTGTATTATGTGAGATAGGGACCCTAGTTCATTTTTTTCCCTGTATAAAAACAATTGTTTCAGTTCCATTTCCCCATGTTCTCCAATGCCAGCTTCATCAGAATCAGGTTCTATCTTCGTGTAAGTCTGTCTCTGGCTCTTCTATTCTATTCTGTAAGTATATATATATATATATATATATATATATTTTTTTTTTTTAAACTCTATACCAATGAAACTTATCTCAATGATCATATTTTTACAATAAGTTTTGATACATAGTAAGGTACATTCTTTCA
This sequence comes from Tarsius wallacei, assembly GCA_963574415.1. Taxonomy (NCBI): domain Eukaryota; kingdom Metazoa; phylum Chordata; class Mammalia; order Primates; family Tarsiidae; genus Tarsius; species Tarsius wallacei. The sequence goes on from CAUYQG010153512.1 coordinate 1,987, forward strand.
ACTTATTCTTCCCTCCCACAATGCTCTTTTGACTATCGGCTGTTAGAATACATTTTAGAGCTGGCTTGATCCAGAAACTTTCCTGTTGGGGACTTGTATGCGTTTACCTTGAATAGAAAGATCAGCTTGAAGATAATTAATATCTTAAGTCTTCCTATACATGTATTTCATTTTCTTTGTTTAGGTTTTCTAAATGTATATATCTTCTATTATATTTACTCTTAGGTATTTACAATTTTCATTTCTATTGTGAATGTCATATTATTTAACACTGCCTTTCCACACAAAAGTACATGCATACTTTTCACTGCAGTATACAAATATGTTTTGTTATCTATTTGTTTTGTATTATGGATTACTTTAAATTTCTGTTATTGGCCAGGGCAGTGGCTCACGCCTGTTATCTCAGTATTTTGGGAGGCCAAGGCAAGAGGATTGCCTGAGCCCAGGAGTTCAAGATCAGCCTGGGCAACATGATGAAACCTTGTCTCTACCATAAATTAAAAATAAATTAGCAGTGCGCACCTGTAGTCTCAGCTACTCAGGAGGCTGAGGTGGAAGGATCGCCTGAGCCCAGAAGGTTGAGGCTATGGTAGCTGTGATCATGCCACTGCACCCCATTCTGGGTGATAGAGTGAGACTCTGTCTCAAAAAAAATTCTGTTATTAGTCCTAATAATTCATCAGTAGATTTCTTTGGATTTTCTACCAACTGTTATATTTTCTGCAAACAATTATAGTTTTGGTCCACCCATTAAAAATGATCTTCTCTTGTCTTTTAAGACTAGCTACAGTCTCAGATATAATGTTGAAGAAAAGTTTGATATTAGGAATAAATGTCTTGTTACTCATTTTTAAGGGGAGGCTTTTAAAGTACACCATTACTTCTTAATTTCTTACTATTTCAAGTAATATTTTCATGAATATACAAATTCTATTAAATACATTTTCTCATTTTTTCCATTTATGTATCAATGATTTTTACCTATCAATGAGCTTTCAGATGCAAAACCATATACTTGTGAGATAAAACCCCACTTAACCATATGTTACAACATTTTATACACTATCAGATTTGATGCATGCACTTTCTCTTTCTGTGTATGCTTTCATTTTGCTTTGTTATTATTATCTTGTTCTGGTATTGAGGAAACTTGGCTTCATAAACTGAGTTGAATAATATTCTTTTTTCCATACTCTCAGAATGTTTGTATAAGATAAAAAATTATTCTTTCTTTGAATAAATTGTGCAAGAATCTACTTGCACAACTATCAGACGTGATATTTTCTTTTTGAAAAATTTTAACCTACTGATTCAATTGATTTAACTATGTTAAACTGCCTGTTTTTTTCACTTGTCTTGAGTTATTCTGTTAGGTTATATTTTTCTAGAAACTTGTCCATTATTTTGGCTTACGTATTGAATTCTCATAAAGTTGTTCTCGGCATTCTCATCTTTCCATTTCTTGCAGGATAGTTTGAATTTCTTTTCCTTTTCAGAAGTTGCTTCTGTGTATCCTGTTTTTAATGTGAAAACATTTGCTAGGGAATTCTTAATTTTATGAGAATTCAGATAAACCTGTTGCTTTATTATTCTTATCTATAATATTTTCATTTTCCATTTCATTAACTTCTGTTTTTATCGTCATTATTTTGCCCTGTCTATTGCTTTTGGGTTTATTCTATTGTTCTTTCTACAACTGAAACAGGATGATTATTCCTTTTTTTCTCTTCAGTTTTTAGGTCTATAAATTCCCTAATAAGTACTGTTTTAGGTACAACCTATGTGGTTTTTCCCTAAAATTTTTAAATTGTAGCAAAAGACACATAGTATAAAATTTACCACCTTAACCTTTTAAAGTGTACCGTAAGTCATTGGCATTAAATATGCTAATGTTGTAAAACCATTACCACGCGCCATCTCCAGAATTATTTTCATCTTGTAAAATTGAAACTGTATCTATTAAATAACTCTCCATTCTCCCCTGCACCCTAGCTCATGGAACCCAGCATTTTACTTTCTGTCTCTATGATTTTACTACTCTAAGTACATTATAGAAGTGAAATCATACAGTATTTGCCCCTTTGGGACTGGCTAATTTCACTTAACATAATGGCTTTAAAGTTCAACTATGTTGTGACACGTGTCAAAATTTCCTTCCTTTTTAAGGCTGAATAATAGTCCATTGTATGCATAGACCACATGTTGTTTATCCCTTCATCTATTGGGGAAGACTTGTGTTACTCCCATGTTTTAGCTAGTGTGAATAATGCTGCTATGAACATCAGGACACAGACATCTTTTAGAGACCCTACTTTTAGTTCTTTAAGTACATACCCAGAAGTAGAATTGTTGGATCATATAGTAATTTTAATTTTTTGAGGAATGTTCATACTGTTTTCCACAGTGACTGTACCATTTTGCATTACCACCAATAGTATACAAAGGCGCCAAATTCTTCATGTACTCCCCAGAACTTATCTTCTTTTTCTTCTTTTTTTTTTTTTAGTAGTAGCCATCTTAATGAATGAATGAGATGGGCCTGTGTTTGTAATGTGTACGTGTATAGTATTTTAAATGACGTTTAGGTAAAAATCGTAATTTTCAAAAATCATTTATTCTTCACCAGGGAAATTATTTGGAAGTGTGATTTAAACATCACAAGTTATATATATTTTAGCTGTCTCTTTTTTAGAGATGTGATCTCGCTATGCTGCCAAGGCTGGAGTGCAGTGGCTACTCACAGGTGTGATCACAGCACACTAAAACCTTGAGCTCCTAGCCTTAGTGATCCTGCACATCAGTTGGGACTACAGGTGTGCTCTACTGCACCTGGTTTAGATTTTGTGAGCTTTTTGTAATTAATTGCATTCATGGTAGCACTGAAGATTTCCTTTATATCCTGAGTATTTAGGCACTTTTTGTAAAGTTTTCCTGTGGCTGAAAATGCTATGTATTCTCTAATTGTTAGGTACAATATTTCACATGCTTAGATCAAGTTATTAATTGTATTACTCAAATCTACTAATTTTTGGTGAATATTTTGGCTTGATCTATCAATAATAGATCAATTGTGCTAAAAACTTTTCACTATAAAACAATGTGATACCATACAAAAACTCTATTACGGTGATTAATTTTCCATTTTCTTATTCTATTTCTGTCAGGTCTAACTTTGTAAATTTGAGTCCATGGGATTAGATACATATTGGTTTAGAGCTGTTATATCCTCCTGGTGAATTGACTCTTTAATCATTACGTATTGACTCTCTGTTCTCATTAATCTTTTAAAACTCAATCTCTATTTATTGATTATTGGTATACCTAGACCAATTTTTTAAAAATTAAAACAACTAGGATAATTTTATTATTGTTTTGTATTTCACTTCCCATTCTTTTTATCTTTGATGTCCTTATGTTCTAGGCAAGTCTCTTGTAAACAACACACATTTGATTGTTTTCATTATATATTCTGATAACTTTTCACATTTTAATGGAATGCTTGCTTGTGCTGAATGATGCTTGGTGCACAGGAATGATTTCTTCTTTCAGATGGAAGCGCTTCTTCCCAAAACTTCCATGCAATTCTATTCTTGTCCAAGATTTGCTCTAGGTGGCTGAGAGACACCTCACTCAAGGTCACACCTTCCCAGGGTAACCCACAACTAATGCCTGGCCAATACAGGGTTATACAAGTCCAATATCTTTAACCCAATTGTAAAAATTCTGAAGGGCCATCCCAGACCCAGAAATCCCTATGGGTTTGGCTGAGGTTTTGTCATCACTGTATTAACAGCTTAACATCTTTTGCCCAATTCTGCTTCCTTCATTCCCCTACAGGAGTTGTTCATGAAAGCATTTCTTAGGACACTTTCTGTAGGCAGATCTGCACCTCAGGTTAACTTTCTGGGGATTCTGTGACATTTATCTGTGTACGTTTATTGTTATTTTGATGTATTTGGATGTAATTCTACGGTCTCATTTTGTGCTCTTAATAGCTCTCTTCTTTGCCTTCCTTTCTTGTTTCTTCTGAATTGAGTTTTTACATTTCTTATTCCTTTCTTCTTCCTCCATGTTTTTTGGAAATTACATACTCTATTTCTATGCTTTAGTTATCTCAGATATTTTAATATAAATAATGAACACATATATTATTACCAGCATGTCTTTCCTCTTCTTAAACAATGCAAAAATCTGAGTTTAATATCCTTTTGGTTTTTTTTGGTTCAGTACTTTATTTCTGCTTTTTTCTAACACAACAAATTAAATGTTGTTATTATTATGTCAGATGGTCAATAGTTATTTAGATTTATCTGTCAGATTTACCAATTTATTTGCTCAGTATTTTTTTCTTGCAGATAAGATTGTCCATCTGTGCTCATATTTCTTTTTTTAAAAACCTTCATAAATTTTTAGAGGTATTAATACATTCCTCTTTGTCTGAGAAAAATCTTTATTTTGATTTTGTTCTTTAGTATTCCACTAGATGTACCACTCTAGACTGACAGTTTTTTCCTCCTTTTCACCAACATTTTAATGTTATTATGTCTTTGTCTTCTGGTTTCCATTGTTGCTACTTCAAAGTCATCTATCAGTGAAATCCCCATTTACATTTAAGTTTTTGTTTTTTCTCTGACTTATTCTCAGATCTTTACTTTGTCTTTGGTGATCTGAAACATCAACATTTTGTATCTAGATATACATTTCATTTTATTTATTTTGTTTGAGATTCTCTGGGTTACTTGAATCTTAAAAGCGTTATCTTTTTTTTTTCATTTTATTGGAAAGATGTGGGGTACAAGTCAGGATTAGGTATATTAAGTAGTCTACATGCAGGCGAAGTATGGGTCTCCAATTGTACCACTTTCCTTGGTTTAAGATCAGGTGTCCAGGCCAGCCTCGGTGGCTCAGCCTGTAATCCCGCGCTTTGGGAGGCCGAGTTGAGTGAATTGCTTGAGCCCGCGGGTTAGAGACCCGCCTGGGCAACTTGGCGAGACCTCATCTCTACAATAAATCAAAAAAAAAAAATTAGCCGGGCGTGATAGCGCGCGCCTGTAGTTCCGGCTACTTGGAAGGCTGAGGCAAAAGGATCGCCGGAGCCCAGCAGGTCGAGGCTGCAGTGGCCGGGAGCGGCCACTGCACTCCAACCTGGACAAGAGTGAGACTCCAACTCAAAAAAAAATAATAATAATAATCATTTAACTCTGGGTTGTCATATTTTGTATGAATGGTTTGCTTTCAAATGAAGAGACTTAATTGATCAGCATTTCTAAGTAACCGTCAGTACAGTGCAGCATTCGTGAAAAATAAGCCACGTGCATTATATGGGAATAATTTTTCATCTGAGTCTACACAGTAAAGGAATTGGTTCTGGGTCAACCAAAGGAGAACTCAGAGTAATGGGACTCAAATCAAATTGTCTCATGTTCAGGGATTATAGTTTCACCAGCAGCCTCCAGTCAGCCTTCTCTGGAAAGAGTGAGTCTGTACTTGTTAATAGGTTTATACTGATTTATTGATTGAGTCGAAGTCTCACTGTCACCCAGGCTGGAGTGCCGTGGCACAATCACTGCTCACCATAGCCTCAACATTCTGGGCTCAAGCAGTCCTTCCCCCTCAGTTTCCTGAGTAGCTGGGACTACAGGGGCATGCTACCAAACTTGGCTGATTTTTTTTTATTTTTTGTAGAGATGAGGTCTTGCTATGTTGTCCAGGCTGGTCTCGAACTCCTGGACTCAAGCAATCCTGAAACCTTGGCCTCCCAAAGTGCTGGGATTATAGGCGTGAGCCACTGCACCTAGCCATTAATAGGTTTGGAACAATGTCTTAATTAACCAGGAAGCTCTATAATTTTTTCCCTTCTCTGTTTACTTATCACTATAGGGTCAATTCTTACCCAGCTATTGAACCTTGTAATAGGTCTACTGTTAAAAACTGCAGATTTTGGGCCGGGCTCGGTGGCTCAGCCTGCAATCCCGTGCTTTGGGAGGCCGAGGTGAGTGAATTGCCTGAGCCCGCAGGTTCAAGACCTGCCTGGGCAACTTGGCGAGACCTCATCTATACAACTAAAAAAAAAATTAACTGGGCATGGTAGCGCGCGCCTGTAGTTCTGGCTACTTGGAAGGCTGAGGTGGAAGGCTCGCTGGATCCCAGCAAGTTGAGGTTGCAGTGGCCGGGAGCTGCCACTGCACTCCAGTCTGGGCGACAGAGTGAGACTCCAACTCAAAAAAGAAAAAAAAAACTGCAGATTTTAGGTAACTTGGCAAGGCCTCATCTCTACAATAAATCAAAAAGTTTGCTGGGCATGGTGGCACACACCTGTGGTTCCACCTACTTGGAAGGCTGAGGCAGAAGGATCATCTGACCCCAGCAGGTCGAGGCTATGGTGGCCATGAGTGTGTCACTGCACTCCAGCCTGGGCAACAGAATGAGACTCCGACTCAAAAACAAAACAAAAAACAAAAACCTGCAGATTTTAAATAAAATCTGTAAAGTCTATTTCACACAATAGAGCAGAGCTGATCCTTCATTTAATCATTCTCCATCCTATATGAAAAAATAAAACTTATTTTCATCTTCAGAGAAAGGAAGAAAAAGAAGCCTGAGGAAGATGATCAGGAGAGCCCCTGGAAGCATTGCTATTTATAGCTTAAAGGGAATCTTGGAGTGTCACCTGTGGCTGCCATCCACTGTCAATCCCTGCCACCACCACACCCTTATAATGAAGATGCTAGGGCTAAGAACGATTGAACCATGGTCTTGACCAGGTCTCTGATGACCTGCCATTTAAATGACTGTCCTCTATCCATGTTTTTAAAATTTGTTGGTACTTTCAGAACAGGAGGAGACTTAATCAACATGGGGAATTATCATCAGATACCATAAGCCATCAGCCCTGTCTTTATTTGATGATAGAGATAGCTTCAAACACTTTAGTGGGCCTTTGTTTAAGCAAACAAGCAAAGCAGGCACTACAGCAGAACATCTTCTGTATCTGAATCATCATCACCCTAGGGGAACCAACCAAAGATCTTCAGCGAAAGAAGGAACAGTCAGGATCCATTTGTTCATTGTCATGTTCAGAAAAATGGCTTGGCCAACCTCTTCTCTAGGGTAAGGCATGGGCACCTAGGCATCCTCTGTGTACCTCCTGCTGCTTAGATGTGCCTCTATGAGGGGTGTATATCCTTTACGAAGTCTTCTGTATTGAAGGAAAGCTAGCAGCACAAAAAGACCAACCAAAGCCACCAGCACTCCCATAACCACAGAGAGGGCTGTGGGCCAGCCTGGAGTTTCTTCAACTGAAACAAAAGAGGAAGAGAAAGGTCTACAGTCAGAATTTTCATTGGGTGAAGACTCTTAGAGAAGCAAAGAATAAACACACTTTTTTTTCAACGTCTCTTGCTAGAATAAATTTTATCTTCTGCTTTCTCCCCATGTATCATACCCACAATTGTTTTTCTTGAGGAAGTCGGAAATGGCATTCCATTATTTAAATACAGCTTATTGCATTTTAAAAATTTGTTACAATAAACGCTTATGCAGAATGAACCCTCCAAGGAAGTATATTGCTACTTTTGTGAGTTAGAAACTCATTTGTAAAAGTGCATGCTAAAATGGCATCTAGGGAACTGCAGAATATACAACCCTCAGGTGCAGAAATTCTGCTATTGTCTCTGCCATTTTTATAGAATGATAAATGTGTGGGAGGGACGAGACTGGCTATTATAGCAGAAGACATTCAATAACAGAAGCAGATGATATTCATACCCATTTCAATAGTTGTGAATAAAATGTGAATCTTCCACATGATAAATTCCATTCTTTCCCCAAATATGTTTTAAAAGCACACTCCCACAAAATTAATGAATTTCTTTTTTTAGTATATTTATGCCTATTTGTCATCTCTTTAAAAACTATCTTTTCCTTGGCCAGCTGTTCTTAAAGTCGGTTCCTCTGAATTTTTATCTATATAATATTCTCTTTCTAGTCTTTTTCCTCCGATCCCACGAAGAGACCTGCCCCATCCTGATGAGATTCCTCCAAGAGTGTTTTAATTTGTCTTCTCCTGCTATGATCCAGCAGCACCTGTTGCCAATTTTTATTATTTATATATTTATTTTTTGAGTCGTGGTCTCACTGTGTCGCCCAGGCTGGAGTACAGCGGCATGATCATGGCTCACCACAGCCTCGACTTCTGGGCTCAGGTAATAATTCCGCCTCAGCCTCCCGAGTAGTTGGGAGTACAGGTGTGCGCCTCCATGCCCGGCTAATTTTTTTTATTTTTTATTTTGGTAGAGATGAGTTTTCTCTATGTTGCCTAGCCTGGTCTCGAACTCCTGGGCTAAAGCAATCCTTCTGCCTCAGTCTCCCCGAGTGCTGGGTTTACAGGTGTGAGCCACCACACCCACAAAAAAAAAAAAAAAAAAAAAAAGGCTGTGTTTTATGAAGATGAAATTGGCAATAGGTTTTCTGGGCACAGTGGCTCACACCTATAATTTCAGCACTTTGGGTGACCAAGGCAGGAGCATTGCTTGAGCCCAGGAGCTCGAGACCAGCCAAAGCAACATAATGAGAACTCACCTCTACGAAAAAATCAAAAACATTTGCTGAGTGTGGTGGTCCTTAGCTATAGTCCCAAACTGCTCAGGAGGCTAAGGCCGAAGGATTGTCTGAGCTAAGGATATCGAGGCTGTAGTAAGCCATGATTGTGCCACTGCACTCCAGCCCTGAGCAACAGAGTGAGACCCTGGCTCGAAAAACAAGACAAAACAGTTGGGTGCATGGCTTACGCCTATAATTCCAGCACTTTGGGAGGAGGAGGCAAGAGAATTGCCTGAGCCCAGGGCTTCAAGATCAGCCTGGGCAAGTTGCAAGATCCCATCTACACAATAAATCAAAAAATTAGCTGGGCAAGGTGACGCATGGCTGTAATTCCAGGTACTTGGAAGGCTGAGGCAGAAGGATCACCTGAGCCCAGCAGGCCGAGGCTGCGGTGACCATGAGCATGCCACTACACTCCAGCCTGGGGAACAGAGTGAGACTCCAACTCAAAAAAAAAAAACACACACAAAACAAAAAACAACCATATTTTCTAATCTGCCATTTCTTTGTTAGATAACCAAAAATGCTTGCCTTCTGTTATTGCCCAAATCCTCTGCCTAGCTTTTTTTTTTTTTTTTTTTGAGTTGGAGTCTCACTCTGCCACCCAGGCTGGAATGCAGTGGCCGCTCCCAGCCACTGCAGCCTCGACCTACTGGGCTCTGGCGATCCTTCCGCCTCAGCCTTCCAAGTAGCTGGAAAGACAGGCGCGCGCTACCACGCCCGGCTAATTTTTTCATTTATTGTAGAGATGAGGTCTCGCTTGCCCAGGCGGGTCTCGAACCCGCGGGCTCAGGCAATCCACTCACCTCAGCTTTTTAAAAAAAAAAATTTTATCTTTTTAAAATAATGGTGACCTACACGTAATATAAATGTTACCATCTTAACCATTTTTAAGTACACAGAACAGTGGCATTTAGCACATTCACATGGCTGTATGACCTTCACCACCATCCATCCTCAGAACTTTTTCATCTTACAAAACCAAAACCTTGTGTCCACAAGATGGGAACTCGTAGTCTCCCCTGCGCAGGCGCTGATAACCACCAACCTTCTGTCTCTATGACTTAGACTATCCTATGTAACAGAATCATGCAACATGTGTCCTTTTATGTCTGGCTTATTCACTTGGCCTCATGCCCTCCAGGTTCATCCTTGTTGTAGCATGCATCAGAACTTTCTTCCTTTTTTAGGACTTACTAATATATTACTGCATGTATATAAAAACATCTGGTTTTATCCATTCATCCACAGATGGACACTTGAGTTGTTCCCACCTTTGGCTCTTGTGAACAATATAAATATAATTTTCAAGACTTCGCTTTCCAGCCAGGCTCGGTGGCTCAGCCTGTCATCCCAGTACTTTGGGAGGCCGAGGCCAGTGGATTGACTGAGCCCGCGGGGTTCGAGACCAGCCCGGGCAACTTGGCAAGAACTCATCTCTACAATACAATAAAAAATTAGCCAGGCATGGTAGCATGCACTTGTAGTTCTGGCTACTTGGATCACTGGAGCCCATCAGGTCAACACTGGAGTGGCCTTGAGTGTGTCACTGCACTCCTGCCTGGGCAACGGAGTGAGACTCCAACTCCAAAAAAAAAAAAGAGACTTCGCTTTCCATTGGGGCGGGGGGTATACACTCAGAACTGTAACAGCTGGATAATTCTCCATTTAATTTTTTGAAGAATCCCCAAACTGTTTTCCACAATGGTTGTACCATTTTGCATCCCCACCAGCAATGAGCAAAAATTCCAATTTCTCCACATCCTCAGAAACATTTGTGAATTTCAGTTTTTAGATGGTAGCTGAAAGGGTCAGGAAATTTTACCACAAATATGGCTTTTTGCCCCAAGGCCTCCCTGACCTTCCTGCCTATACTTAGTTACAGAGAAGCTGTTTCTCCTCCCTGTCAATCTATTACAGAAAAGAGGAAGGTAAGAATACACCTGGACAGACCTCCTTACAAGTATAATACCTGCCTCTCAAGTTCACTCAACTTGCAAAGATAACTATTTGCAAGTCATTCTGTTTCCCCATTCATTCTCCCAACCATGTGTTGCCCCTCAATAAAATTCCTCTTCCTCCCCTTACCAGAATGCAGCCTCCATTCTTCCTATTCCCCTAGATGGAACTTAAGTTTTCTGTAACTCATTGGGAAACTGGGACTTCATTCGGAAGGCTCCTGTGTGCACATGTTAAATAAAATCTGTGTGTCTTTTCTCCTGTTAATCAATCTTGCCTCATGCCAGTGATTTTTCAGTGAACCTTTAGGGGGCCAATGGCCATGGCCCCCACATAGCCATCCTCATGGGTATAAGATGCTGTCTCATTAGAGCTAAGAGGCCCAGGCCTAAAGGCCTCTGGACTCAGGCTCTCTCAAAGGTCTTAATTCACAGAAACGCTGTCTCAAGCCTTCCACTACAGCCAGGCTTGAAAGTTTCTGAAGGCAAAGAGAGATATTGAGCTCAGAAATCATCTTGATGACTTTGTAGTCTGAGACTTAGAGAAGGTGAAATAGGCACAAATGGGGGAAAGCCACTAACAGATAGACTGTGTGTTTTTCAGCTTCTTGACAATTTAAGATTTTTTTGTAGTTTTATTTTTCCTTTCTCAACCTGTCCTAAGATTCTTTAAATGCCATGAGGAGCCATGCTGGGACCTGGGCCAAAAAGAAGAATGTGTACCCCTGTATACACTTATCAAAAGATCTTCCCATATTTTAAACCAGGTGGGAAAAGTTAATAAAAGGTCTACAGTTTCAAAACATGCTTTAGGCTGGGTGTGGAATTCTAGCATCTATGAGAGACCGAAGTGAGAGGATCACTGTAACCCAGGAATTCAAGACCAGTCTAGG
>CAUYQG010153513.1:0-13757 GCA_963574415.1 Tarsius wallacei
AATAAATCAAAAATTAGCCAGGCGTGGTAGCGTGTACCTCTAGTTCCAGCTACTTGGAAGGCTGAGACGGAAGGATCGCCGGAGCCCAGCAGGTCGAGGCTGCAGTGGCTGGGAGCAGCCACTGCACTCCAGTCTGGGTGAGAGTGATAATCCAACTCAAAAAAAAAAAAAGTTTGATTCTCTTAACATCTTTGATAATGTCCTTAAAATCAAAATTCTAAACTTAGACTCATTGTTAGAAGCTTATCAAAGCCATAAGAAACTAATCCCCATAAGGTTATAAAATTATTTTACAGCTGCTAGTCAGGTCATGAATACTAGTATCACCATTTCCAGTCCCTTGAAAAGGTCCTGATCAGGTGCTGTTAACTAATCCTTGTGTTATTAAATTATAGGATTTTGACACCAGAGTATACATATCTCATTGAAAAAGGAAACAACTGTTGCTAAATCTTAAATGCTGACACCAGTATCTAGCACAAAACCTGAGTTAACTAAAGACCTGAGAAGGGGCAACATCAAAAAATAACTGCTTTTATAAGACACAGGGAAAGGTCTGTATGTAAAGACCCTAAGAATCAATTAACAATTTTGCTTCTACTGAATCCTTGATGTTAAAGAATGTGAATGCTTAGCTATCTGAGAGCTTCCTTTTCCTGTCATGGTCAAAACCAGATAGAGCTTATGAACTTGCTAATTCTTTATGTATTGTTTTCTAGAGACCAGAAATCTTTCTTATTTCTTTTTGAGCTACTTATAGCTTACAGACTTATTTTTTTTAATAAAAAAAAATAAGATCACCTTTCTGTCTGTACCCAATATCTCCAGAACTTGAAAACTGTTCAGTCTCACTGGGTCAACCTGTTTTCCATTGCCAACACACAGCTGCTAAATCTGTACAGTATCAAGTACCCTCCTTCTACGCCCAGGAACTATAATGGAAGAGGTGGGCACGTGAGATTGTAAGGGACAGTTTTGAGGGTTAAAATTAGTTCCAAACCTCTAAATCAATGATCAGTACAGAGTGCTTAAACAACTGATGGCTCAACACAACCTTATAGATAAGTCAATTTTCTAACCTTACTTTTTGACTTTTGGTTTTTGGCTCGTATATTATTAAAAAGTGTTATCAGTGTTAATAAGTGCCTTTCTATTTCCATTCCTAATTGGCTTACAACAATTAATTGGCTATAAATATCTTTTTTTTTTTTTTTTTTTGCATCAGAGCCTCGCTCAGTCACCCAGGCTGGAGTGCAGAGGCACACTCATGGCCACCGCAGCCTCGACCTGCTGGGCTCAGGTGACCTTTCTGCTTCAGCCTTCTAAGTAGCTGGAACCACAGACATGTGCCACCACACCTGGCTAATTTTATGATTTATTGTAGAGACGAGGTATTGCCCTGTTACTCAGGCTGGTCTGGAATCACTTAAAGAATTCATTTTGGAATCTTATTCTTATTTTAGAATGTTAATCTTATTTTTTACTTTATAGTTTTATACTCAGTCTAGGCCTACATATTTTATAATACACATCGTCTTTGTTTAGTGTCTCTTTATCACAATAACTATATTCCTTTGCTCTTTTTATAGAAATCATCATGGTTTTAGTAGTTTATTGAAGTTCCTTTCTATATGCACAAGTTTTCACTCAGAAACTTGAGGAGCTTAAAATTTCAGATTATTCTATTCTTATCTATTAGGTATATGGTCATAATTGTGTTGTAAAGATGAAATGAGGTCTAAGGCAGTTTTCATCAACTTACTTAATGTTTTGCCTTCCAAAGGAATTAGGTTTCCAAAACAAACTATAATTTTGTCAAAATCAAATGGATTACCTAGGAAAAGATTCAACCCTGGAAGTTAAACTCTAATCCTGAAAAATCATAAGCAGTTTAAAATTTCCCCAGTCCAATAACTGAGACAGAATGAAAGGAAATGCCTATGTCTTAATAGCTAATGCAGGCAATGGCTCCCATAATGATTAAATTACGACATCACTATATAAATTAACCATATTCTCTGCAACTCTATCTTCTCAGAGCTCCAGTATAAATAGGTCTTTTAAGAGTTAAAATTAGCATTTTAATCATCTTCCTCTTTCCTCACCATAAACATTATGTAATAACATCAGAAATTCATCTACGTGGTTTCAAATTTTATCTTATCCATTCTGCCTTTCTGATTCAATATCCTAACCATCCTTAATACCCTAATACCTCAATACCCTTGTTCTTCATTTCATTGTCCTCTGTGATTTAAAAAAAAAATCTAGGTGAACAAACTCCTGTTTTTTTCCCTGCTTGCACTCAAGCAATTGAGCTCTGTTGGAGTAAATTAAATGTGTGACAAATAGGTACGCTTGTTAATTCACCATCACCCACCTCAAAATGGCAAAAGGCAATTCATACTAATTTTCTTCATGCTTTTTAAACTTCATGCTCCTGTGGATAACTAAACGTACCTTTAATTTGACAACTGAAATTTTCATACATTTATTAAATTTCAAAGATGTAATGTTTGGCTTATTGCATATTGTATAGATGTTTTAAATAAAATTTTATTAAAACTTAAGAGTGGCAGATTTATCTAGTTCAGTGTATGTAAAATGTCTACCATGTAGACTAATTGGCAAGGCCAGACATCATAGTCAAACCAATCAGCTAAATCAGACTTATTTTCTGTCAGAAAACCTTTTACTTCATTTTTCAATTTGAATAGAAATGTTAAGACGTGCCTGAATGACAAGCACATTACTTTTGAAATCTTACTCTAATATAGCTATCTACTAGCTAAAGCATGAAGGCTTGTGATAATGTTGCTATTTTTATGAAATCGCTTACTGTCTCCTTCAATATTTCTTGTTTAGCTCTAATAGGAATTTCTTTCAGAAGCAAATTGCCTCTATTTTTTGTCCTAGAAGACTCCATAAATGTATCATATTAAGTTTGATAATAAGTATGTTTTGTTTGTAAAGATTCGGGTAATTGTGAAAGAGGAGATGGAAAAGCAGAATTGAAAAAGGCAACTCTCCCTTAGGAAAGAGTATATATAGAAAAAATGATATTCTGAAATTGATTCACCTAAAACTATCTCAATAAACCGATTGTCTTGAAAGTCTTATATTTATTTTTATTTTTGCACTTTGAAGCTTACAGTAATTCTACCACATTCTTGTGTTAATAGGATTATTGACCCATCTAAGACAATTTTTTGAGATTTTCCTGTCCTCAAAATTTACAATGGTGATTCTTTTCTATGTAATTTTTTGTTAATTTCTTTTTTACATATTTATTTTTGATATAACTTAATAAGTCAAAAAGAGTATCTATTATGTAGGAATTGTAGTTTTAAAAATTATCTTTGAATAATCTTTTGTCTTCTTATTTACCATTAATTATTTTATAATTCAGCATTGAAAAAAACCCTTATCTCCCACATATTTGTAATTTTGAAGAGTTGTTTATCTCCCTCACATCAATAAAAAAATCAAAATATTATTTTGTAATATTTTACAGTTTTCAAAAATTCCTTGAGGAACCCTGTCTCTGTCACTAAATTATGCCAAGAAATCCTTGCATTGCATTGTTTTATGAAGGAAAAAGATTAGCTATGAGTTATTGACGTATTAGACTGTGTTTTGAGTGAAGGTGGGATTAAATGCACACAAGTAAGACTCCTACTCTGTCTATGGGAGCATACCCAAGAAGTTTAATAAATGTCAAAAGTGGAGCTTTATGGTACATTTTTCAGACCTATTTAATAGCATTGAAGGATGAGTGAAATTTATTGGTCAGAGTTGAAACTGTATTGATTTACTGAATTAAATCGATGGGTTAGAAAGCTCCAGGACTATATAAATATAAAATATTTAATCAGACACATTAAATAAAATAATTCTGAGAAAAGTTTATATAAACAAAAGAGCAAATTTAGTAATCTAATGATCAATTGTAGGTATCTCATTGACTAAGAAAATGAAAATTTCAGTAAAGCTAAGCTTGGAATGATCATAATTACTTCAAGGAAAATATTTAATGTATGTTTAATAATATAGGTAGAAATATATATGTGTATTTTTCTTGCTTACTTGCAAACCTCTTAAGGGGTAATAGATTAGTTGGAATATGACATCATTTAAAGGAAATGTGGCTTTAAAAAGGTAGATTTCACTATTACACATTATATTCCTGTATGAAAGCATCGTGTGTACCATATATATATAGTACCCATAATAACTTTTAAGAAACACTTAAAAATAAATAAAAATGTAAAAAGAAAAACGTAAAAAGAAAAAGATAATTTCTCTGTCATGTAAAAGTTTGAGTTGGTGAAGCACCTGCTTCAAGAAGTTATGTGTAGTCCAGCTCTTTCTGTGTATGGCTTTACATTCTGTATGGAACGTTTCTCATTTACACAGTGAAAAAGTGTTCATCCCTGAAACTTTATAGCAGCTAGTAGGAAGGTGAAAAGGGGAAATAAAAATTATAGACTCACCTTACAAGGAAATAACCAGGAAATTGTACACATTAACTTCACTTGTATCTTTTGCAGAATACAATCATACTCAGTTGCAAAACAAATTAAAAATACCTGGAGCATTCTGGATAAGTATGTGCACAACATAAATTCAGTGTTATGAGACATATAACTTACAGATTTTGTAATTTGAAAGGTATGAGATTAACTTAAACTGACAAAATCAATAACTCAAAAAAGTCATTGTATATTGAATATTTGTAAGTATTTTTTCATATGCTTAGTTTTTTGCTTTTGTATTTCTAAAGCAATGGTATACTTTACTAAACATTTGCAGAAACAAGAATTCTTTCAATTCATTGAAAATTTTCATATTGATATTTCTATTATTTTCTTTAACTACAAGTCAAACTTTAATTGATATTATAAGGCCTCCAATATGTGCCAGCAAAAAAACAAACAAACAAACAAACATAAAGATGCTTTAATAGGTTTACTAAATTGATATTAAAGTATTTTACAAACTATCATAAAGCCTTTAAAACTGGGTAAACAAATGGTATGGGCATAAAATATCACATATAAATTTAAATAATAAAATTAATATTTCATTATTTTTATTTTGTTGAATAAATTGTTGCAAACAAGTATTTGTACTCAAGTTTTTCTATCTAGCAAACTGTGATATTTGGTGGAAAAATATTCTATGTCTTGCCACTATTAAATGCCTATTATTTTCCTTTAATATGGCAAATACCTTGAAATATATTAGTGAACAGACAAATAATTGTTGCATTCATAAAGAATAACATTCTGTTGGAAGACTCTTGCATCTAATTATACACAAATTGTGTTAATAAATTCATAATTGCAAAATAAGATTTTTACTATTAAGAAAACTATTCATATAAATGCATAGAAATAAGTCTTAATTAGGGTAGGGATTAGGGTATGGCTTAAAAGGCTGTTCTGTGGAAATGATTTTTTGTCCTAGATTTGAAAGTCAGATAAGCAGTAATAATCAATTTAAAAGAAGTTTGAGAAGAATTCAATAGAAAAAAGAAACACATGTTCTCTTCTACAAAGAAGGAGGGAACAGGAGAGATTTGTGGGGAAAAAAAATACCTATCATCATTTAGAAATTAATGGAGGGTGCAGAGTGAAATGAATATGAATTTGTTGGCAGATACAAGATCACTCTGGACCATGAAACACATGTCAGTTAATTTTGTTTTTATTCTGAGAGATATATATTACTTAATCACAGAAGCAGCACATATATTGGTTAAAATAATTGATTCTGGAATACCAACTCTACTGATCAATAGCTATGTGACCTTCATTACTTCCTCTTGATAAAATTTTCCTCTTCTGTGAAATGAGATTAATCTACATTATAAGGTTCTTATAGATATAATTGAATAATATTCTTAAAATATTTTAAACACTGCCCAGATTATAATAAATCTTATGTAAACATTTGATAAATACATGTTTTGAAGAGTTAGAATGGAAAATATTATTTAAGAAGTTAATTTTGCAGTCTAGTCAAGATAGCACGGAACTCTTAGTTATCTGAATTTTAGAAACTCTGTTCTTGTTTCTAAATGCTAAGATCGCCTGAGAGCAGCCTCCTTACAATGTGCATGCCTTTGTCACTATGCTGCTCCTACAAACTGTGTGCTTTTGTCCATCCTTTGCTCTTCCCTACAAACTGAATTATTCATACAGTTTACACCATTCCTATCCAAGAGAAACACATTCCCCTGGGGGTGTCTTCTCTGTAGACCCAGTTGTGGTTATCAATTGTCTGCAAAATCAAATTGTAAAACAGAGTAAAGGCTTTGTGCGTAAGTATAATATTTAGTTGAGCAGTAGTTTTATTGTGACTATTAACTTTAAATAATAGTGACTTGGTAGTTAAAAAATATGGCAATATGTTTCTGGACAGCTACTAAAACCCTACCTATGATCACAAACACCAAGATATTCAGAAGATGTTTTATTTTTCAAAAAAAAACATGTTGCTCAATTAGAGTTGATCTAGTATTTTCCCACACTTGAACCTCATGTTGTACAGGAAACATACACTCACAAAATTGCCTTTTAAGACATTACATGACAACAAAACTAGTGATGGATTTTAAAAATATACACGAAAGAATAGACCCAAAATTACTATGGAAAAGAATAAAGATGTAGCTTTTGTTTGTTATCATGAGATATCTTGTATATTTCACAAATTTGATTTTCTCAGAGTATCCAAGGGAAACAATTTGTTTTTTTTTATCAAGAGTTAAAATACATTGCATGTTCTGAAGTAAATATATATATAAAAGGTCATAAACGGTATCCATACTAACTTAGGGAGACTTTGTTGTAAAGAAGACACTTTAAAAAAATTCCTTCAGAGTTAAAATGCTTACAAAACTGAAAGTAGAAAACAGATTCGAAATCAGTAAATCAGCATTATATTATCTTATCCAGTGATGCCTGACTACCACCAGGTTGGTTACCATGAATAATTACTTTGAGACTAAGATGCAGATTGTCTTGGCATCCTTCCAAGTCTCTGATTACCTACCTGAATAACATTCAAATTGCAAATTCTATAATTTTAGTAATATTTACATTATATGTGTTTTTCTAAGAATGCATGTTTTATCCATACCTGGGTTTATTCATAAAATTATCGTTTAGCAAAGTTTTTTTTTTTTTTTGCAAAAAATAAATCAATAAAGTGGGATTACTGTGTTTTTTTATAGCAAATAAGCGAACAACTTACCCCATACTTTTTTTTAGTGTCTGTGTCATTTGAAAAAGAAAACCTTATTATAATGAAAGTAAGCCTATATGATAGAGCAAACATTGCTCATTTTGAGAAAATAAATTATGGAGCATATATTTGATACTATAGAATCTTCTTTAGTCATTTTTATTTGAAATACATATTTTACTTGCTAGTATCTGAAAATCATTATTTTTTCATATTTGCTTACAATGGAAAAATGTTTCCACTTTGAAGATGTCAATTTTATCTTCTGAGAATATATTGGAAAAAAACTTTAATAACTAGCTCCTATTAAAACATTGAATGTTAGCATCTAACCATTTTAATCTAGTTGCATCTGAGATCATTAGGAAGGGTAAACAATGTCTAGAAACTAAATAAGTGATAATTATTTCAGTTATCTCTGGTAATAATACTCATAATTGAAAAAAATCTCAGGAAGAATTTTATTTGACCAAAGTCAAGAAAATAATTATGCCATAAAAATTCTATTGATAAGCCATAAGATAGTTTGTATTGATTAATTTTCTCAAAGATAACAGGGTCACATTTTGAATCCCAGTCCCAGTATTTTCCTGGCAGCACACCTGATCAGCACAGATGTTGATTTCACCTGCAGTTCTCAGATTACCACTGTACTAGTTTTGAGGGGCTCGCTTCGCACTACTTACTGATGATCAACATCTTTTTATTATGCAGTCATAAAGAAGGACAAACATATGGACTTCACAGCAACTTGGGTGGATTTAGAGTCTATCATTCTCAGTGATCTATCACAGAAACAAAGAACAGAGTACCATATGTTCTCACTCATAAGTGGACCTTGAACAATTATCATAATTCTATAAGAAAAGGATTGGCAGTAGTGGGAAACTGCCAGGGGAGATGGGGTGGGATTGGCAATTGAGGGAAACGGCTAGGGGAGGAGGGAAACACCTCATCCACAAGGGTACCTGCATAATCAACCTTTATATACCTAACCCTAAATTGTATCCCACTTCTTTAAAATAAAAATTTTTTTAAAAAATGAAGCTGCTTAGATTTTTCATGCTTCCACTAAATGAATCAGCATCTGGAATATTCAAAACAGTTGCTAAAAATATACCCATAAGAGGAAAAAAAGGAATTAGAGGAAATCAAATTGAAACTTGAAATAACCCATAGCAAAATGAAATGAAATGCTGTAGGATGATACATTTTTAAAACTTATATAAGTACACAACTCTAGAAATCTAAATTATTAGTATTTTATAGAATCCTTGGTGGGTGGAAAACAAATGAAAATGTATCGTTAAATTAATCATAATTGATAAATAAAACAGAGAAAAACTGTTTTAAATCATATTCTGACAATGTATATACACATGCAAAACTGATACAAATCAAGAAAATACACTATTTATATCAGATATTATATCTTCAAGATTTATTTCCCATTTTCACTAAATGCTGCTAAACTGTAATTTTTTTTTATTTTAAAAATCAGCTAATCTCCCAAGAAATAAATTTTCTATCTTTTTGTTTAGGTTTGAGTTGAAATTTTTTCAAGTTCCACACACAAGATCAGGTACTCTTTAGATCACCCTAACATAGGTTATTGGGGCATACAAGGAAGAACCCCAAAAAACAGAATTTTGTTTTTATAGCTTATAAAATAATTAATTTAAATATCCAAGTGATAGTCAATGTTTTCCCCTCTAAACACCCAATTACTTAGAAAAATACACTTATAAGCTAACAGATAAATAGATAAATTTTCTTTAGTATTATTTTAGGCATGTATCTCAAGCAGGTTGGAACACTCTCTCAACTAAGTAGAATAAAAGCTCAGTCATATAATAAGGTATTTTTAAAAATTTAACATATAATAGGGTCATTCTTTTTCCACAAAGTGCTAAGGCAATCATGATTAAACAATAATAGATTTAGAAGACAGACACAACAATATTGATCGTGGTAGATATAGGCAAGGTTGGGAAACTGAAATACCATCACCAGAATAATATCAATACAAATACAATGCAAGAAAAAATCATAAATTTCAGCATGTATATTTGGTTACTAATTATCTATAGATTAAAGTAAAATGAAGGAAATTATGAGAGAAAAAGTCTTTGCTGTCTGTAACTATGTCCATGGTAAATAGCAGATTTTTCTTAAGCATCCTATTGGTGCTAAAAACAATTATTTGAGTGAATGAATAAATGAACCCTTGTCTTTCGCTTTGTCTTAAATTACATTTAGTGCAATTCTATAAATAGGATAATATCTCTATGAAAAAAGGTTTGTGCTTTGTTGCAGCAGTGTTGTGGTTTTACTAACTATTACTGTGGTGGATAAGATTATTGTGATCCTCTATAATTTAAATTTTAAAATAATAATTTTCTAAGTGATCTCAGGTGGAAAGTCTATTCTCAAAAAAGAAACCATTGTTTCTTTGGCATTTCCTGTTCTTCTACTACAAAACCTCCCTTCTATAAATGTGGAGATATATAAAAATGACAGCCTAGTATAGAAGTAATGATTAATTTCCTTAAAATCATTTTTTGTTTTATATTTCAATGTAATGTTTTCCCAGTTCAAATATGTATAAATATCAAATATATATTTATTGAATATAAATATATTCAATAATATAAATATATTCAAATAAATATATATTTGATATTAGTTATATCAAATACAGATTAAATATTAAAGACCTCTAGATTTTTTGATGCATATATTTTACACTAGTCAGTCCTCATCCAAAGCTGATATGATAGAAAAAATAATGGCCTCCCAAAGATAACCTTGTCCTAATTCCCAGAATTTATAACATGTTCTGTTATATGGCAAGGAAGGAGTAAGTTTTCAGAGGACAGAAAGAGTGAAGATGGAATTAAGATTGCCAATTTATTTGACAATTAGAAGATCATCCTGGGTTATCTCAGTGGGCCCAATGTAATCACAAGAATCCTTACATTGGGAAGGAGGTAGATGGTAGAGAAGGAGACTTGGAGAAAATGACTCAGCTTAACCTTGCTGGTGTTGGAGACAGAAATAGGGCCACAAGACAAGGACTATGGGTAGCCTTTAGAAGTTGTAAAGGCAAGTAAATAAATTCTTCCTTACAACCTCTAAAAAGCAAAGCAGCTGTACTAACACTATGATTTTAGGTAGTAAATCCTAGTTCAGACTTCTGATGTAGAAAATTGCATGATAATAAACTATGTTATTTTAAACAACTATGTTTGTAGTTATTTGCTACAGTAGAAAAGGGAACTAATACAACTGGCTAAGTTATTTAATATTAGAAATACCTTATTAACAATGAATAACATTAATAAGTGTTAAATTTTGGTATGGAAATAATAGTGAAGCCTTGATTTGAGCCTAACTCACAACGGTTCTAGTGATACGACAAAACTCCCTGGTGGTTAATTACCCAACCTCAGAATATATAGAGTAATTTAGATATATTTTGTGTGTAGAAGATTCCAATATTGATTCCTAACCTAAGAATAGATGTTGCTATGATATATGGTAGTCAGGTAATAAATGAAGTCATACCCTCAGCCCAGATCTCAGTGAGTTCACTGAATCTACAGAACTACAAGGTAGTAATTTACTCAGTATTAAGTACATTATTAGAATAAAACTTACTGGTTAATTTAAACTATTTCACAATTTTTTATCTTTGTGCTATCAATTAAGAGCTAATACAATGACAACCGTCAAGTGAAAACCTCTGAAATCAGTATTAAATCAAAATAATTATATTTCCATAAAGGAACACCAGAAAAGAATACCATTCTTAAATACATAAAGATGTGAGCATATTGACAAGCATAATATTGTCAATTAATGTCAGTCTTCTCCCTGCAAAATAATAATAATAACAATAACAATAATCTTTAAAGTGGATTGCCATATACTCAACCAAATACAGACATACGTTGGAGATATTGTTGGTTAGGTCCTACCACTATAATAAAGCAAACATCACAGTAAAGAGAGTCACACAAATTATAGTTTTCTAGTACATATAACAGTTATGTTTATATTATGCTGTAGTTTAAATGTACATAATTTATTTGAAGATGCTTTATTGCTGAAAATGCTAACAATCATCTGAAACGCCATTAAGTCATAATCTTTTTGTTGGTGGAAAGTCTTGCCTCAACGTTGATGGCTTCTGACTCATCAGAGTACTAGTTACTGAAGATTGTGCTGGCTGTGGCAATTTCATAAAGTAAGAAAATAATAAAGTTTGTCCAATCAATTGATTCTTCTTTTCACAAAAGTTTTCTCTGTAGCATGCAATGATGTTGGATACCATTTTACCCACATTACAACTACTTTCAAAATGGAAGAAAATAGGCCGGGCTCTGTGACTCAGTCTGTAATCCCAGCACTTTGGGAGGCTGAGGCAAGTGGATTACCTGAGTCCACGGATCGAGCCCAGGCAACTTGGGAAGACATCATCTCTACAATAAACAAAAATAAATAAATAAATTAGTTGCGCATGATAGCACATGCCTGTAGTTCTGGCTACTTGGAAGGCTGAGGCGTAAGGGTCACTTGGGCCCAGCAGGTCAAGGCTGCAGTGACCGTGAGTGGACCACTGCCCTCCAGCCTGGGCAACGGGGTAAGGTAAGACTTCAACACCAAAAAAAAAAAAAAGGAAGAAAAACTCAAATCCTGCCACTGCTTTATCAACTAAACTTATGTAACATTTTTAATCTTTTGTTGACATTTCAACAATATCCACGGCATCTTTACCAACAATAGATTCTATCTCAAAATACCACTTTGATCATTCATAAAAACAACTTAGTTTCAACAGTAGTTTAGACTGTTTTATGTCACATGTCTCATAATAATGATAAATTAAAATAAATATAATTCTCACTGCATAGTTATGATCCATTCAAAATATAGTTTTAGTTGTCCAAACAAAATGCTTTCATTAAATTTTTCATTGTTTTAATTATAAGTAGTTTTAACTTTTTTTGGATTAGTGTGTGTGTGTGTGTGTGTGTGTGTGTGTGTGTGCGCGCGTGTGTGGTGTAATTCTGGTCTTTGTGAAAAAAATCCATAAATCACCCTACTTGTTTCCCTGTTCGAGAATTCTAGATTTAATTTTAAGCATGACAGATTGAAATATATGAGAAAATTTATGTTCTTTTTGGAATTAGATTCTACTTATAAAATTAAACTAAGATAGAACTTAATGTGCTGATCTCACAGAGTTAATGGCTCAGCATACATATGTGGAATGCTGTTTATCAAAATCTGTCCAGAAAATATCTTATAATGTCATTTTCATATTCAAGAGCAAGAGAAAACAACTAAAGTACAAATAATAATTTTTATTCAGTCAATAAAATTAGGGAACAAGCTATAAAGTCAAATATATGCTAAAGATTTGTAAAATTATTTTTCATGTTTTTTTTTTTTAATCTAACTCAGGTTTTCATTTGAAAGCAGGTGCAAAGATTATTCTCTAGAGCTATAAGCAGTACTAGGATGGCAATTTCAAGCCATCATCTTATAATATGTATTCACTAAATCTCACAGCATTATTGATTGAAGCTTTTTAACCATGCTGTTCTAGCCTAAGATATGAGAGATTTTGTTTCTGGTACCCTTAAAACTGTTTTCTTTCTTTTTTTTTTGTAATCAGTATTTTTTATTATGATATTGTGGGGTACAGTTAAGAATTAGGTATGCAAATATGCTTAGTTCAGACACCCTTGATGATAAGAGGTATCTCCCCGTCCCCAGACAGATATTAAGTACCATTAATCCCGTCTCCCTTCCCCTTCCCTCCCCATAATTTCCCACCACTGTCAGTCATTTTCTTATAGTATTATGTTGGATGTTCAAGGTTCACTATATGAGTGACAACATGTGATACTCTGATCTTTGTTTCGGTGAGAGGTCGCTCAGTATTATAGATTCTAGAACTCAAACGTGCTGAAAAGAAAAAAACAAACAACCCCATTATAAAATGGACAAATGATATGACCAGACACTTCTCAAAGGAAGACATCCAAGCAGCCAACAGACACATGAAGAAATGTTCAACCTCACTAATCATCAGGGAGATGCAAATCAAAACCACACTGAGGCACCACCTAACTCCAGTCAGAATGGCAATTATCAATAACTCAAAAAATAACAATTGCTGGAGAGGGTGTGGCGAAAAGGGAACACTTGTACACTGTTGGTGGGAGTGCAAACTAGTGCAATCTCTGTGGAAAGCAGTGTGGCGATTCCTAAAAGCTCCAAATATCAACCTCTCATATGACCCTGCAATCCCCCTACTGGGAATATACCCTGAAGAACTCAAATCACTCTATAAAAAAGATACCTGCAAACGTATGTTTATTGCAGCATTGTTCACAATAGCAAGAACCTGGAAGCAACCATGCTGTCCATCAAAAGTGGACTGGATTAAAAAAATGTGGTACATATACATAATGGAATACTACACAGCCATAAAA
>CAUYQG010153515.1:72-28189 GCA_963574415.1 Tarsius wallacei
ACATGCCACCATGCCCAGCTAATTTTTTATTTATTGTAGAGATGAGGGAGAAAAAAAACTAAATTAGAAACAGAGAGAGAGAAAGAGGAGATTCACCTCCTCAAGGTAGGAAAGGGGGCCAAAGCCAGGAAAAATGGATTGGCCATTCTTTTCATCTGTGTGTGTGTGTGTAGGAGTCTCATTCTGTCACCCAGTCTGGAAGGCAGTAACACGCTCCCAGTCACCGCAGCCTCGACCTGCTGGGTTCCGGCGATCCTTCCACCTCAGCCTTCCAAGTAGCTGGAACTACAGGTACACGCTACCACACCCAGCTAATTTTTTTATTTATGTAAAGATGAGGTCTTGCCAAGTTGCCCAGGCTGGTCTTAAACCTGTGGGCTCAGGCAATCCTCCCAAAGTGCTGGGATTATAGGCATGAGCCACCGCGCCTGGCCTCCCTTCATCTTTTTTTTTTTTTTTTTTTTTTTTTTGAGTTGGAGTCTCACTGTTGCCCAGACTGGAGTGCAGTGGCCGCTCCCGGCCACCGCAGCCTCGACCTGCTGGGCTCCGGCGATCCTTCCACCTCAGCCTTCCAAGTAGCTGGAACTACAGGTGCGCGCTACCACGCCCGGCTAATTTTTGATTTATTGTAGAGATGCGGTCTTACCAAGTTGCCCAGGCGGGTCTCGAACCCACGGGCTCAGGCAATCCACTCACCTCGGCCTCCCAAAGCACTGGGATTACAGGCTGAGACACCGAGCCCGGCTATCTGTCATGATTATAGCAATACTGAACTTCTCCATCACTCTAGACTTTTTGGCCATTTACTTTTGAGGATTGACCAGAGCCTTTCGTCCACTACCCTTCTGGTATATTGTTTTCTTACTGATTTGTAAACTTCACTTATATACTAAATGTTCATCACTTGTCACATATGTTGCAAACTTATTTTCAAATTTATTGTTTGCCTTTTTATTTTTCTATTTATGTTTTCAGTTTTCATTCAGTCAAATCTGTCTTTTCCTATCTGTCTCTGGTCAATAATATATTTTAAATGCCTTCTCTATTTTGGCATTATTTAACTACTCATTTATTTTATCTAAATTCTTTCACACAGTTTAATTTTTTATATTAAACTCCTTAATCCATCTGATACTGCTTTTGGTTTATGATATAAAATGGTGGTACTTGGAGTGGGAGGAAAGTGACTTAATTTTCTTTTCTAAATAGTTAACCATTGACCAATTGATTAAAAATTCTTTATTTCTACATTGGTTTTAAATACCTCACTTGTTACACACTAAAGATTCAAATTTAAACTAGAGTCTACTGCCTGTCCTTTGTATATGCATCATGTTGTTTCTATTATTGTAGATCAGCAACACATTTAGAGATCTGCTAATGCCAGTCCCACCCCTCTCCATCTTGTCAAATGAGTTACTTAGTCAATTGAGAAATTTCGCTGGCTTTTTGGTAATTTTATTAAACTTAGTCACAAAGAATTGGCAATTGAATATTGTTTTCTATTATCTTTTCTAACTGGTTAATCCTAACCAAAAAGAAAATACCTGTAAGGAATCACCAGCTTACTAAATTGCTCTTTATTGTTTTACATTTTCCCAGTTGATTATGTTGTTTGTTGCATTAGAAAATCATAGTATCTTCCTTTACTTTGGTTTCTTATTGCATTGGCTACAATTTTCAGAACAATGTAAAATTATAATAAAACCAGCAAAGATTCATAAATCTTAAAGATTTCTGGTTTTCACAGCCCCCAGCATTCCATTCAGAAGGATATTGACTATTATTGACTATTAGATGATTCTTTGTCTTACTGATTAGTATGTCCCAGGAGTAGAATTTGCCTATTATCATCTTTTAGCACCTATAGAGGTTATCTTTTTTTCTTCTTTGCCCTTGTAATATAATAAATTACATTAGTATATTTCGTAATGTTAAGTCTCCCTGGAAAGAACCCCACTTGAACATGTTATATTTTCAAGAGCCCACTGGAAAGAATTTTAATTAGACTTGTGGTATCTCTATTCGTAATTAAAAGTAGCCTTTGTCAGCTTTTGGTTTTAAGGTTATGCTGGCTTTTTAATTGAGACCCTTTCTATCTTCTTTAAAAAAATACTTTATACAGCATGAGAATGATCTGGTTCTTGAGTTTGAAAGAACTAACATTAATAACCTGGGATCTTTTTTGGTAATAACCTTTGACCTTTTTTTCCAAATTATTTTATGGTTATTGAGCTTTAGCTTTTCTAATTCTTCTTGGGTCAAGTTTGGTCATTTCTATTTGCCAAGAAAACTATCTGTTTATCTGGAATTTTGAAGGCTATAAATATAGATTTATACATATTTTTCTCATATTTTAAAAGCTGCCGTATCTAAAGTAATAGATTATCCCATTCTTAAATCCACATGGTATTAAAAATATCTTATTGGGCCTTCCAGGTGTCTCTCTAATCAATTTTTTGCATTAGACAATTTTTTATTTATTTACCAATTCTGTTCTTCAATTAATTTGTTCTGATTTATATTTCTTTGGTCATCCTAGTAGTAAAACTTCTTGAGGAAAACTACTTTGTTCTGTTGTATTTTAAACCCAATACAAAAGCCACAAAGACAGTGCTCTTCCCTTTTTAAAAAACACTCTTTAAAAAATGTGGTACATATACACAATGGAATATTATGCAGTCATAAAGGACAAATATATGGACTTTACAGCAAATTGGATGGACTTGGAGTCTATCATACTCAGTGATTTATCACAGAAACAAAGAACTGAGTTTCATATGTTCTCACTCATAAGGTGACCTTGAACAATTATACTGCTATAAGAAAGTGATTGGCAGTAGTGGAAAACTGTCAGGGGAGGGGGTGTGGGACTGGCAGTTGATGGAAACTGCTAGGGGAGGGGGGGCATACCTCATCAACAAGGGTACCTGCATGATCAATGTTTGTATACCTAACCCTGAATTGTACCCCACATCTTTATAATAAATAAATAAATAAATAAATAGAAATAAATAAATAAATAAACTCTTAGCACTATGCATTCCTTATCATGATTTGTAATCGTGTATTTATTGGTGTGATTGATTAATATATATCTCCTCTATTCAACTACATATTCCAAGACGGCACAAATCATATATGTGTTTCTACCATTGGATGTACAAGGTCTGCAGTGGCTGGCAACAACTATTTGTTGAAAGAATGAATGAAAAATAAAATCAGAATGAGAAATACAATCTAGCCCTTTCCCGTCTTCTTGGGGTCCATGTGTGCCAGCACCTAAGATCCCACATACCACTTACCAGTCCCATAAGCAGCCTCTGGCGGTTGTCTTCCTCCTGCAAGAGGGGAGTTAATCTTGGCTCTGAAATTAAACAGAGGAATAGTTCTGTTTAATAGCTCTAAATAGTTTTCTGGAAATAGCTTAGAAGAAATCAGGATCAGCCTGGGTTTCCCTCCTCTGAGTCACTGTGAAAACATAACACTTCCCTGATAGGATGAAAATGTTTCATTAGCTAATTGTGACCTAGCTAGTGACAAGCTGAACTTACCACTCAGGTGATGCACAGAGCCCTGTGAGACAGAGAGTGGGAAAGACCAAGAAATGAAGAAAACAACAAACATTCTCCAAAACCAACAGGTTCTAGGTTTGATTTCTCTTCAACACTAAAACTCACCACTGTGAGTTCCTGCTCCCCTGAAGACAGAGGAACTTAGACTCTCTCTTAACCCTAAGGGAGCCATAAATCGAGGGACGGGCTCAGTGGAAGGACTGCATGGCTCCCTTCTACTTTCTGACCCTTGTTGCTCAGTGACTTCAAGAATTACTGACCTGAGGGAACCAGTTAATTACTGTGGCAGATAATAATAACTGGCACAAACGTTCAGACTAAAAAGGTGGCTAGATCAAGAGGGAAAGTGATATGTTAGGTTAAATGACACGGCACTTTCTCCAGCTTGATTTGCACTTCACTGGCAAAAGCGGAGGAGCAGGCACACTCAGTCTTGCTAGGAGATCTGCCCTGATATTCTCCTAACACTTTTGTGCTCTGTTCTTCCTCTCCTGAAACACTTGAGGCCCAGCGTAAAGCAAGAGGGCAGAAATTCCCCTGCTCAGTGAGCTAAGAACTTCCCCTGGAGAGGGTAGCATGGATACCTCTTGACCCCTTGGAATAAATCGATCCCATACAACTCTCATGATTAACATGAAACAATTCAAAATGTGAACCCAATAGCCCTGAATTTCACAGAATGTTCTGTTTCAAGCAGTGACAGCATTCTTTATGGGAAAGCAGTAGAAGCAAAGCACGCACAAGGAAGGGGAAGAGCTTTATCAAGTGCATTAGGAGAGATTGACTGGTAACAGGATGGAGCAGTCCTGACCCATGGGGCAGCTCTGTAAGCAAGGCAGGAGGGGAGGACATGGCAGACACCTCGACCAGACCAGCAACATTCCCCATATTGCAAAACCTCTAGCAATGTGAAGAGGGTATGCCTGAGTCCCACACACTCATGCCCCTGTCTGGCAGGGCAGAACCCCCATCTTCACTGATTGCCTAGTAACACGGAAGCTGGTTCTTCCCAGGCTGTGCAGTGAACCTAGGTTCTGTCAGCTGGGGCTGGACCACAAGTTCACTGTCGAAGTTCACTGGGCTGCTCACTATGTGCACTATAGCAGGATGTGTGGCAATCTACCGCATAAAATGATTTCCATTAGTGTCACCCAGCATACACTCAAAACACCCATACCCATACAATAGGAGCAGAATATAAAAACAACAGCTTGGCAGGCGCAGTGGCTCATACCTGTCACCCTACACTTTGAGAGGCAGAGGCGAGAGAACTGCCTGAGTCCAGGGATTCAAGATCAGCCTGGGTAACTTGTAAAGACTTTGCCTCTACAATTAAAAAAAATTTAGCCAGGTGTGGTGGCACGTGCCTGTAGCTCCAGCTACTTAGAAGGCTGAAGTGGAAGATCACCTGAGCCCAGGAGGTCAAGGCTCAGTCGCTGTGAGCTTGCACTCCAGCTTGGGCAACAGAGTGAGACTTCGACTGCAAAAAAAAAAGCCAGCTTATTTAATGAAGATTGACTTTGATGAGGCATGAAAGTGTTCCTCTGACTACTAGAAAAAGCATGTACCTGACTACACTCAGCATCCCCCTCTTCCAGTTTCACCTGGCCAAGTCCCCCTTGTTTGTCAGGACGTAACTCAGATGTCACCCCTCTGGGATGCCTTTCCAACCTCCCTCCCTCCCCCAAGCAATCCCACTCCTGATCTAGCCCCTCACCCCCTGCTCCCAGGGGTTACATAATACCTGTCACTTGGTTTGGAAGTCGTGTCAGCATTTCTTCCTCCCACACTAATGATAAAGCTGCCACCTCAGGTGCCCACATGCACTAGGCACTGTGCAAGGTGCTATCTACATTACCCTACTCACTCTCATTTTCTCCTCACTCCAGCCCTGAGAGGGACAATGAACAAAATGCATAAGTGACTTGCCCAAGAGCACATGGTTAGCAGGTGGCCACATTGGAATTTAAGTCCAGTTCTATCTGATTCCTGAGCCCGTGCTCTTTCCTCAAGCTTACCACACTGGAGGCTCCTCAACCATGTACCCCTAGCACCTAGCCCAGTGTGTGCCCGAGTCTTAACCAGAATGAAAGGCGCATGAGACCCTGCATGATGAGGCAGCTGGGAAGAAGGCAGCCCCAAGCCAAAGGAGCTGCCAAAAGCGTGGGTGCAGTCAAAGGCATGCCCATGTGATGAGAACTAATGAAAACCACAGAGCCAGCACCCAGGGACTCCTGCAGCAGAAGCACATTTAGCAGCTGTCCCAGAAGGCCCTGGTGCCAAGACAGACATGACAAGAGCTGTGTGGCCACCCCTATAGGAAGACATTGAAGGGCACTGTCCTCGCTACACACCTGGAAGTGATCCTTGCCAACCCACAGTGGTAGCAAGAACAGTTCTACACGCAAAACACTGACTGAAACCCAGAAGGCTTCATTACAGGTCTTTTCTTACCCAAATTCCTTGCTTCTAGGTTAGAAATCACCCTACAAAGAAATTAGCCATGTTATTCACACAGAAAGCATTACTTAAAAAATTTTAAAGCTACATCATGCAAAGATATCCTCCTTTAAAAGCCCATATAGGCTGGGCTCGGTGGCTCAGCCTGTAATCCTGCGCTTTGGGAGGCTGAGGTGAGTGGATTGCCTGAGCCCGCAGGTTCGAGACCCGCCTGGGCAACTTGGTGAGATCGCATCTCTACGATAAATCAAAAAAATTAGCCAGGCGTGGTGGCGTGCACCTGTAGTTCCAGCTACTTGGAAGGTTGAGGTGGAAGGATCGCCAGAGCCCAGCAGGTCGAGGCTGTGGTGGCCGGGAGGGGCCACTGCACTCCAGTCTGGGTGACAGAGTGAGACTCCAACTCAAAAAATAAAAAAATAAAAATAAAAGCCCATATAACCACTGCAGAAATTTCTCAAGCTGCTGAAAACCTCAAAAACTTTAATCAGCATAGTGAAAGCCACATTAGGCAATTAAAAAAATCTCAAAACCCTTAGGTCCCAACAACAGCAATAACTTAGAACAATTGCAGCTCTCAGCTATTGGAAATAATAGGGACAAAAAATAGAACAGAGGTTGGAATGGGGCCTATACTTTTAGCGCTCTAGATGACTCATTTTCCAGAAAATAGGCTTTCAAAATAAGAGCAAGCTCACCAGCCCACTAACACTTAAAAAATCAACTACTGTCTGTCCTTCTCTCCTAACATGTTCACATCATAAGAACTTTCTTTACCCCTTATCCATTGTAACTCATCCATCCCCCAGCTGCAAGTCGACCTAGGCTCAACAAACAGGCTTTTCCCACTAGAAATTCCAGCACCAAACTCCAGAATATGGCCCAACGGTTGCATTCATGAAGCTGACAATATAATTTTGCTGAGGCCATATGACAAAAGTAAGCTAATTCCATGAACGAAAGCCAACAAGGTAGTTGTAAAAGTTAACAATAACCTTAGTTTTACTTACTTTATTGCATTATCAAGAATATTCCTCACGTATGCCATGGACTTTCTTTTTCCTGTGTTCTAGGGGTGAGAACATGTCACGAGGATGGAAGATGAAGGTTTTGTGGGTGATTTTTTTTCCCCAACAAGGATATAATGCAGTATAGTTAAGAGCTTTAGAAAGAAGAAATATACTTTCCAGGTAACCAGAACACCTAGATTCTTTAAAAACGTTAAAGAAACATTTTATTCTGAAACAATTACAGACTCGCTGGGAGTTGCAAATCAGTCATATACAACAACATTATGCTATTAATATATACAATTATACTACAGAGAGAGCTAATGTACCCTTCCATTCCACCCAGTCTCCCCCAAGGTTTATATCTTATATAATGACAGTACAATATCAAAATCAGAAACTGGCATTGGCACAATGTGAGTGTATAATTCTATGTCATTTTATCATATATGTAGATTCATGTCCCACAATGTACCACCACAATCAAGATACAGAACTCTTCTATCACCCCAAAAACCTCCTTTGTGTCATTTCTGTATAGTTATCAGTCACATGTACTCTTCTCCTCCCAACAACCCCAAACCCCTAGCAACCACTAATTCGGGAACACCTAGATTTTTTTTACATCAATCTTTAACTACATAAGTAACCCAAGAATACATCTGAGACATGGATATTAACCATACTTCAATGACTGTGCTGTAGGTCCCTTAACCTCTCTGCACTTAAGATTTCTCCTCTAGAGCAGAGGTCCCCAACCCGTGCCACAGACCGTACTGGTCCATGGCCTGTTAGGAACTGGGCCACACAGCAGGAGGTGAGTGGCGGGCAAGCAGAACTCTGTCAGCTGTCAGATCAGTGGTGGCATTAGATTCTTATAGAAGCAAGAATCCTATTATGAACTGCACATGCAAGGGATCTAGGTGGTGTGCTTCTTATGAGAACCTAATGCCTGATGATCCCGCCCTCATCCCCTCCCAGGTCCATGGAAAAACTGTCTTCCACAAAACCATTTGGTTCCTAATGCCAAAAAGATTGGCAACTGCGGCTCTAGAGAACAGACATCATAGATGCACTGCCGTCTGCCTATAGGGAGGTCAGTATTGACAATGTGGAAGTCCCTGGCAGCTGGGGAGAGTGCTGCCAATATAAGTCAGCCCTAGGATGTAAAGCACTGGATCTCATCCACTATGCCTGGGCTGCCTGCTTTATTCTCACCGACCCACACATACCTCTTCAGAGATCAGCTCGTGCCACTCTCTCCTGATCACACTGTTGTTATAGTGTAAGTGTGGCTTGGCATATTTAACATATTCTAGGTTGGAGCTCAGTTTTTCCCAGTAGCCCTTAAAGCTGTGCACCTGTAGGAGACAAAAATATCAGCTGCTTTAAGAAGCAGGTCCCGTGGCCCAAACTACCCTGTGAGTATCACGTAAACCTTATTTCCTCTGCTGTCATTAGGCTGTGTTTCTGAGTGAATGCTTCCCATGAAGAATACCATTCTAGATCCAATAGAAATTCCAAAATAGGGAGACTTAAAGAGTCTTGCTTTCCACTTCATTTCCTATCCTCTTTAGAGCACAGAGAGCTGCTGTTCACTTCCCCAAACCAACAGGACTTCCCAGGGTTGCGGCTTAGCAGGAAAGCCTATATTAAACATGTCAAGTCATTTCCTCCCTAGAGACCCATTTTTTATGACTTAGGTTGTGTCAACAATGCCATGTTCACTCAGAGGACATTCAGAACATTTGAAGAAGTCACGAGTAGGCTTACTTTCCTGGTAATATCCTTGCTTTTCAAGGATATTTTTCAAAATCAAGGAATCCAAAGATAATGAAATGAACTAATTTTACATAGAGTTGTCAAAGATTCCACAACAGAACTTGTTGGCATTCTATCTGGGTCTTTGAATTATTGATACAATTGTATTACTCTAAAGCAAGAACGTGTTCATTATATTCATGTTTAAATAAAATGCCACGTTAATACATTTTTTAATGTTAGAGGATATACTACTGACACAAATTGTTTTTAAACCAATGAAGATAGATTCATAACACATTTTCTTTTCAAAATATGTACAATTATAAAAAGATTCGCCTGGGGTCAGGGGTGCAATGTGTGTCCATGAAACAAAGGGACTGCTATGGTGACAGACCTGAATTGCACGAAAATAAGAAAACTTAAATAAGATACACCTCAATTTTTTAAACTGCCCAAATGTTAAATAATAGCACATCATTCACATTTTTATTCAAAGGACAGTCACATTGGTTTGAAATGAATTTTGGAGTATCAACAAAGTGAGTAACATGATAATATTAAAATTTGCCATTTTTGAAGCCTGAAATGCCTGCCCAGCTGCAAGAAAAACTCCAAGAGCGTCTCATTTCCAGGGAAAATGCTGGAGTCAGGTCCCGCTCCTCCCTTGACCTACCTCGCTCATCTATTTCTTCCTTTTCCACTTACTTATAATGAACACACCTTTGTCCACCCTTTAGTTCTCCTTTGTATTAAAAATAATAATAATAATTAAGATAAATCCTGCAGACATCTGGCAGCATTAGGTCTCTGTCTTGATGTGGGCTCAAGCACACTAGTGCCAAAAGCCAGAAGACTCACTGGTGTTGTGCTGACATCTAGTGGTCAGTTAAGCTATTAACTCTGCCTGCTTTGCCACAGGAGTCCCACCACACAGTCCACCCAGATCTTGCCCAGGACAGGATAACTGAGGAGAGAAATTCAGGTGCCCTCTCTATCTGTTGTCTGGCCTCATCCCCTCAAGCCAAATGCTGTCCTGCTTTTAGAAGACTGTTCTCACATTGCCACTCCTAAGAAAAGATCTCCCCCAAATTACCTTTCTTCTCCTTACTCCTCCTTTTAAAAAATCCCTCTTCTCACAAACTTTTGGGGGGAATACCATTCTTTGTAGTTTCACTTTATTTTTAATTGACAAATAGTAATTGTATATATTTATGGGTTGCGATATGATGTTTCAATGCATGCGTACATTGTGGAACAATCAGATCAGGCTAATTAGCATATCCATCTGTCAACTAAGAAGAAATAGATAAAACAGAACTTTCCATATGTCCAGGGACAGGCTTTAGAGGAGCTCCAGCATCCAATGATTGTATATAAAATCAGCATGTGTTACTTGTATGAGCACTTTTCTGGGGACATTGTCTATAGCTTACTCCAGATTTTCAAAGGAATCCATGGCTTAAAATAGTTTTTAAAAACCCCACAGAGTTAGAAGAAAGAGTATCTGAAATATTGTATAAGAAAAATACCCATGGGCTGAGCTACTCCAGGGAGACCCCAGTGTTAGATGCAAACAGATTTTCAAGGAATGACCGAGAAGCATTTTCCTGCACAAAGAGGAGTTTTGAAATTTTGATTTTGAAAGAAGGAAAATTATGCCAAGACTCTTCTTCAAAAATTATCTTACTTTTTCTCTTAGGATGACATGAAGTCATTGCCCAGTACAGCCCATTATAACTATTCATTGAACAAAGGAACCAATGGGTTACATTAAGGGACTGTTTCCTATTTATACCTTGGGTTGCCAATTGATCCAAAAACAAACAAACAAAAAAGGTACTGGCTCATCTGCAAACTACTGCCAGAAAAAAAAACAGCTGCCTTTCATTCCTAAAAGGTCTTCTGGCATTGGTCCTACTTCTGCTGACCAGCCAGCATCTTCTTACAGGGGAGGAGGCCAACCCTTTGCTCCGTGTGCCCCAGACTCAACTAGCAGGGCTAATGCATCAATCCAATTTGACTCTTCAGTGTATCCTATATCGGTATCAGCTTTTACTTACAACAAGAGAAGTACAGTGGCCCACTCCCTCTAGCCTGGAAAAAATAATATTAAAAATGTCTATATATACAAGGCACCACACTAAACTAAGATACTCTCAACAGGAACATCCACACACAGGACAAGTGACAAGAACTCCTGGGGTTGTCCACGAAGGGAAATACATGCTGCAACCCAAGGTCTCCTGAATATCAAGGGACTTTCTTTCTCTTCCCCAATATCTAGCAAAAATGTCCTTATACTTGCCCAGCTGGGCAGCCCAATTAGCCATTTTCAATGGGCTGGATTTTTTTTTTTAATGGATCACTAAATATGGCTCTAAACTATTGCATCTCACAATGAGCATATGCCCTGATCTTGCCCTCCTCTCAATCTTGAGAAGTAAGCACAAAGTCCCCAACCAAAACTATGAATAGGAGTAGCACAGACTAGAGGCTGGGAGGAGAGGAACAAAAACAAGAACCCTTGATCCTAGGTCTGTTCCTCAATCTCATCATCTAGGAAGTAGACCGAAGATACACCCATCTCTACAGAAGTGACAGGGATGAATTCACTAGCCCAAAGCACTGTTTCTATTGAGAAATGTTTCTTTGCAGCACCACAAAATTATGGTTTACAATATTCATTTAATTTACTATAAGTAATGTTTCTTTGTAGCACTACAAAATTATGGTTTACAATATTCGGCGGATCCACTATAACTAATTGTCCCAGAAAATATGTGCAAACAGAACTTTAGAAGAAAATCAGGGCCGGGCACAGTGGCTTAAGCCTGTAATCCCAGCACTTTGGGAAGCCGAAGCGAAAGGACTGCCTGAGCCCGGGGTTTCGAGACCAGCCTGGGCAACTTGGGGACATCTCCTCTCTACAATAAATCAAGAAAAATTAGCCAGACATGGTGGCACATGTCTATAGTTCCAGATATTTGGAAGGCTGAGGTGAAAGGATCATGTAAGTTCAGCAGGTCGAAGCTGCGGTGGCCGTGAGTGTGCCACTGCACTCCAGCCTGGGAGACAGAGTGAGACTCCGACTTGAAAAAAAGAAAAATAGAGAAAATCAGTATTTCCCACATAACCAACTGACACTTCTGGTGATGCTACAGATCTTTGTCCAAGCTACAGTTCTAATTTTTTAAAATTGTAAGCTAATACATTGCAATTGTGCTAATACCTCAGATCCTTAACAGACCTTTTATTTAAGTGATGGTGCTTGTCTGTATTGTGGGGGGTCAAGGGGAAAAAAAAAAAACGGGTTTTTTTTTTGTGCTTCACTAAGTAATAAATTACACTCATGCTACACCCAATTAAAGTAGTATTTTTTGTTAACACTTTTTAAAATTTTTTAATTTTGAAGGTGTGGGGTACAATTCAGGGTTAGGTATACAAAGTTCATTATGCAGGTGCCCTTGTTGATGAGGTATGCCCTCCCACCCCATCCCTGGCAGCCACTACTGCCAATCCCGCTCCCCCCACCAGGTTTTGTTAACACTTTTTAGGTGAAGAAGCATGTGAACACGTCTCTGATTGGAGAACAGCCCAGGTATCAACCACTCTTCCCCCAGCTGCTCAGGGACATTAGGCCCTCGATAGACATTGGCAGTAACACCCTCACCCTGAATAGGAAGGAGCTGAAATCTTTCTGGCCTTCCCAGTCTCTGAGTCAGGTAGTTAATCACCTCTAACAAGTGATTAAGTACACTAAAAATGTCCAACTTTAGAAAGACTATGGTAAAAATATCTCATCTCTCCATCTGTAGCATAAACATTATTTTATCTTTATATTTGAGTAAGTTATTGTTTCCATTTTTAAAAAATCCTTACATGCCTCCTTTAGTTTTAATAGTTCTCTTCTCACTACAAAACCAAGGGCAATTTTTAATCTTCTATGAAAGTTGCCACTTCCCTAGAGCAACAGTTTACAAAGGGATAAAAATCACTCTTAGGAATGTCACTCTTGATGACATTTCTTTTAAGGAAAAGGTCTTCTTTCAATATACTTAATTTTTTAAAAAAAATTTTGAGAACCATTTATAATGAGGAAGTCTTTTGTTTTTCAGGGGACAATTTTCTAATTTAATTTATTTAGCAGCTCTAGCATGTCCATATATGTCTTCATCTGTTTCGGCAGCTATAACCAAATATCATAAATTGGGTGGCTTATAAACAGAAATTTATTTCTCGCTGTTCTTCAGACTGGAATGTCCAAAATCAAGGCATGGGCAGACTTGATGTCTGACAAGGGCCGATTTCCTAGACAGCCATATTTTCATCATAACCTCAGGTGGCAGAACAGACAAGCCAGCCTTCTGGGGTCTGTTCTATAAAGGCACTAATCTCAATCATCAGGGCTCTGCCCTCATGACCTAGTTACCTCCCAAAGGCTCTAACACCTAAAACTATCACCTTGGGGGTTAGGACTTCACCTTTTGAATTTTGAAGAGACACAAACATTCAGACCACAACAATATATTAAACATTTGTCAGTCGGGCTCGGTGGCTCAGCCTGTAATCCCAGCACTTTGGGAGGCTGAAGTGAGTGGATTGTCTGAGCCTGCAGGTTCGAGACCCACCTGGGCAACTTGGTGAGACCTCATCTCTACAATAAAATCAAAAAAATTAGCCAGGCGTGGTAGCTCACGCCTGTAGTTCCAGTTACTTGGAAGGCTGAGGCGGAAGAATCGCCGGAGCCCAGCAGGTCGAGGCTGCGGTGGCTGGGAGCGAGCCACTGCACTCCAGTCTGGGTGACAGAGTGAGACTCCAACTCAAAAAAATAAATAAATAAACAAATAAACATGTGTCAAGTGTTACACTTCATACTAAAAAAAAGTATTTTAGTATACAGAAAGAGGAGGAAAGTATATATCTAGTTAATTTTTCCCTTCCCTCCCTTGACTCCTTATCAGTGTACTAAGGAAAATGAAATTAAGTATGGTCAGAGTAAACAGGGATCCCGTGGGCCTCAAAGAAAGAGTCTGGCAGCAAGCACACATTCTAAAGTTAATTTGTGATTCAGGTCACTATTGTTCAAGTCAGCTTCTATCAGGAAAGCACAGCAAGAACAATCACATAACTGGGACTTGGGAGGGCGGGGTGGAGGGTGGGACGTGCCACTGCAACCAAGTCCATCACTATATAATTAAGCTGGGACTTGGGGTAGAAGAAGTAGGTTAAAGGCAAAGACAGCAGCTTACAGTGAGTGGTACAATATAAGCAAAGATGGGGATACAAGCAGGAGATGTCAGGCCAGGCGCCTTATGAACCAGAAGATACTGATTAGAGTCTCCCACGCTGAGTGATTGGCGTGGGGGTGGAGGAAGCTGGTCAAACCAAATCCAGTACCATCTTCCCTGAGCCCAAAGCCAGTTCCAGCAGTATACCGCTTCTCTCTCCTGATGGAATCATGTCTGTGTAGAGAGGTCATGAAGAGACCTACAGTGTTTCAACTTGTCAGGTAACTGCTAGCACATGAACACGTGGGGCCGCCAAAGAGCTCCCTAGCACATGGGGGAACGGTTCACAGGAAACAACTGTCTGCAGAGCCGAAGACTGAAGATATGGGAGAGAGAGGAAAACGGAGACTAAAGAGAGAATGTCAAAGGAGGAAAAAGACACACAAAGGACATAAAACACATGGAACAAAAACACTTGGAGGACATGCCATTACACACACACACACACACACACACACGGAAAACAAGCCAGAGAATACAAATGTAAGCTACTTTGTTCCTAAGCAAAGTCAAATCACATTCTTAGATTAAGCCAATGGGTAAAAATTTTAAAGCTCCCCCATCATTCCTTTATGTTTACTTAATTTTTTAAATGAAAACATACAATGTTGGTAAGGTTATAGTAAAACTAATAAACTCACAAGTCCCTTGAAACTATAAATTATCAAAACTTTTGAATACTAATTTAACAAAACCAGAAACAAAAGCTATAAAAATTGTCAGAGTCTTTCACCCAATGATACTCCTGAGGACTTATCCTCAGAGGAATAAATCAAAAGAAAAACTGGCCAGGCATGGTGGCTCACGCCTGTAATCCCAGCACTTTGGGAGGCAAAGGCAAGACGACTACCTGAGTCCAGGGGTTCAAGACCAACCTGAGCAATTTGGTGAGACTTCATCTCTACAATTAAAAAAAAAAAATAGCTAGGCGTGGTTCCAGTTACTTGGAAGGCTGAGGTGGAAGGATGACCTGAGCCCTGCAGGCAGAGGCTGCGGTGGCCATGAGTGGGTGACAGAGTGGGACTCCGACTCAGAAAAAAAAGAAAAAGAAAGAAAAAAGAAAAGCTGTATGTATAAAAATACTCACTACAACATTATTTCTAATAGCAAGAATATTTTTAAACAGGAGATAGAAACAAACTATCCAAAAACAGAAGAAAAAAATGAGTTAAGACACAATAACACAGAACAGTCCTGTGGAATCATGAGAAATGATAATTATTAAATTTATGTAGCAACATAGAAAAAGTTTGATAATATTATAATTTGTAATATTTATCAAATATCTATAGATCACAATTTACCACTATGTAAAATACATATACCTATAACAAAGATCCAGAGGAAATGGGGGAAAATAGACAGTCGATATGTTAGGAACTGTAGAATTGTGGGTGACATTTTTTTCCAAAATTTTTCTTCACTAGTTTGTTGTTTGTCCACTAACAACATGGGTTTGGTAGGACTAGTGGTAAAGTCAGAAACAAATGCTAGGGTAGAATCTTTTTTTTTTTTTTTTTTTTTGAGTTGGAGTCTCACTCTGTCACCCAGCCTGGAGGGCAGTGGCACGCTCCCGGCAAACCTTCCACCTCAGCCTTCCAAGTAGCCAGAACTATAGGCGCGTGCTACCACGCCCGGCTAATTTTTCATTTATTGTAGAGACGAGGTCTTGCCAAGTTGCCTGGATGGGCTTCGAACCCACAGGTTCAGGCAATCCTCTTGCCTTGGCCTCTCAAATTGCTGGGATTACAGGCTGAGCCACAGAGCCTAGGGGTAGGATCTCTTCATGTAACTTTCAAACTGTTACTGAAGGCTGGGCACAGTGTCTCACACTGAAATCACAGCACTTTGGGAGGCCAAAGTAAGAAGATCATTTGAGACCAGAAGTTCAAGACCAGCCTGGGCAACATAGTGAGATTCTGTCTCTACAAAAAGATTTTTAAAAATCATGGTGACACATGCCTGTAATCCAAGCTACTTGGGAGGCTGAGGCAGGAGGATTGCTTGAGCCCAGGATTTTGAGGCTGCAGTGATCAATGATTATATCCCTGCCTCCAGCCTGAGCAACAGAGCTAGACCCTGTCTAAAAAAAGAAAGAAAGAAAAGAAAGAAAGAAAGAAAGAAAGAAAGAAAGAAAACTATCACTGAAATATTTTGGTTTTTTTTTCCTTTCATCTTGCTGCATTAGTAGGGCTTCATAACGGCATCATACTTCTGCCTGGAAACCCAGCTCATCGGTCTACCCTTAAGGATTCTTTTTAGGTTCAAAGCCTAGAACCACTAAGCCAGCCTCTGAACTGCCCTGTCTTGCTCCCAGTGTATCACCATGACCTCAAATGCCATGGCCTCCCCCCGCTGCTCTTCATAGATCCGAAAGAATCAAATGTAAACAAAAGGCAGCAGTACCCTCAGTCGCCCACTGCTAGAAGGTGAGATTTCCCAGTCCACATGCAGCCATAATTACCAGGAAGCAATTCCAAAAACAACAGGAGCTTCAAGGAAACTGTGCTAAAATACTCCCTAGTTTTTAACTACACATATATTCCTTTCTACTAACCCACTCTTCTGAAACCACCAGATTTCAGAAAAGCACTAACAGCTACAACTCAATGTTCAGAGTTGGCCTGAGACCACATAGTGAACCAATACAGATCACTCTTGAGAAATAGAAAAGCTGTGCTTAGAACCAGAAGAAAATCAGATAGTCCCAGCCCAGGTTACTTGTTGGTCTTAACACTGGAAATTCAGCCAGGTATGGTAGCTCACACCTGTATCCCAGCACTCTGGGAGGCTGAGGCAAGAGGATTGCCAGAGCCTACAGGTTCGAGACCAGTCAGGACAACTTGGTGAGACCTCGTCTCTACGATAAATCAAAAAATTAGCCAGGCATGATGGTGCACACCTGTGGTTCGAGCTACTTGGAATGCTGAGGCAGAAGGATCGCCTGAGCTCAGTAGGCTAAGGTTGCAGTGGCCATGAGTGTGCCACTGCACCCCAGCCTAGGTGATAAGAGTGAGACTCCTATTAAAAAAAAAAAAAAAAAAAAGATTGGAAATCCTGTGTGTGTTGGAGGATGAGGAGGGGCATGATAGTGCAAATGAAGTCAAAACAGCTCCCAGGCTCTCTAAAGATAATCTGCAAGAATTCTTCCAGCAGGGACTGGTCTGAGGTACAGCAGCAAATGCCAGTTCAGGACATCGTATATTGAGCACTGTAATTCTCTTCTATC
This sequence comes from Tarsius wallacei, assembly GCA_963574415.1. Lineage (NCBI taxonomy): Eukaryota > Metazoa > Chordata > Mammalia > Primates > Tarsiidae > Tarsius > Tarsius wallacei. Next base: position 17,396 of record CAUYQG010153515.1, read on the forward strand.
TTTGGAAAGCCTTCCCTTTCAAGAGCATTCCTAAAATGCAGTACTATCATACTCAGTGACCACTCACCCAAGTAGGATTCTCCAGAGAAACTGCCCTGCCCCCATGCCCCTCCCCTCCCCTGCCAGTTTGCAAGCCCTTTTGGAACAGCCATAAATAACACTTGGGGCAGCAAAGCTGTCGTCACACTTGTCTGTGATTTGTTGATCACGTTAAGGACTCACCTTCATAAGAGGCAACGCAATGTCTTCCGTCATAAGGGTTATTCCAGGAATTTCCTACAGTGGGAAAAACACACACGGCTGTTCAACAGATCAATGCCACTAGCTCAAGCTTTCAGGAAGTGTTTTCTACACAGACAGAAGCTGAAGGCAGCTTCCAGTTTGCTAACCTCTACTTGAAATAAACCTTGGGGTATAAAAATAACAGTGAATGCAGCCTCTCTCTTGCCTCAGGAAGGAAAATATTCTTTACAGTCACGACTATAATAGTTGACAGGCTCTCTAAAGGAAAAGACTTTTATGAAGAAAGAGAGTAAATAGTGAATTCTTTATCTATTTTCCATTTAAGTACAAATGAGGATAATTATAGTTGCATCAAATGCAATGATAAAGGGGAAATATTCCATTATGTATACTCAATGCTCTCTCTTCTTTTCTTCCACTTAAATGTATTATGGTTGTCCCCTGAGCCTCACAAGAAGGAACCAAGCCTAATGGGATTCTTGCATGATTTGAGTGGGTTATTTTTCTGCACTTCATAGTCCACCACAACATCAGAGATAATAGCTCCCCATTAAGAGTTTCTGCAGCACTATCATGGCAAACCTGACAGGTAAACAAGCCATATCAGGAAGTCCAAATAATAGCATTCTGTTAATGAGTGGGCATTAAAACAGAAATTTAATAAATGAATAAACTTTCAGGATTGTTCCTTATTCACTGTTATTTTGAAAAGTGTGTCTCTATGTTAATTATATCATTAGCCTCTCATCTGATCAATTCAGTTTTTATTTTCTTTAAAAAAAAAGTAGATAATATAAGAGAAAATAATTTAGGATACATTATGTAGAAATAAAAATTGGTATTTGCTTAAAATTTAAATTCTCTGGAATTTACTGATATACAATATTTCTGTGAAAAAGGCCATGGCAGCAATAGAGAAATTTTCAGAACATTCAGGCAACTGAGTTGCTCATTGTAACAGTAGAAAACTTATGGTAAGAATCTACTGTGTGAGATGCTGGAGAGGATACGGCAAAAAGGGAACACTTCAACACTGTTGGTGGGGGTGTAAACTAATACAACCTCTGTGGAAAACAGTGTGGCAATTCCTAAAAGATCTAAAAATCAACTTTCCATACAACCCCACAATCTCCCTACTGGGAATATACCCAGAGGAACTCAAATCACTCTATGAAAAAGATACCTGCACACATATGTTTATTGCAGCATTGTTCACAATAGCAAAAACATGGAACCAACCATGCTGCCCAATGAAAGAGGATTGGATTTTTTTTAAGGTAGTATATACACACAATGGAATATTACGCAGCCATAAAAAAGGAAAAAATTATGAACCTCACAGCAACCTGGACGGACTTGGAATCTGTAATACCGAGTGACCTATCAAAGAAACAAAGAACTGAGTATCACATGTTCTCACTTATAAGCGGACCTTGAACAATTATCTTAATACTATAAGAAAAGGATTGGCAGTAGTGGGAAACTGCCAGGGGAGGGCGGGGGCGGGATTGACAGTAGTGGGAATCTTGACCGGAGGTGGGGGGTGCCACACCTCAGCAATGAGGGGCACATGCATAATGAACATTTGTATACTTAACCCTGAATTGTACCCCACATCTGCAAAATAAAAAAAATTAAGAAATAAAGAATCTACACTGTGCTTCATGTAGGTATTCTGCAACAGAGGATACCTCCAAAAAAGCATTACTATTTCCCCACAGTTTTAGGTTATAAATAGTATTCTAAAATAGGAATAATTGCTTGCAAAGCATAATTCAGTATCTAGGTGTAAAAGCACCATGTTCTCTTAAAAAACCCAAGTCAATTGTCGCCACATAGAGGTATGAAATTAATGTTTTCTACTGTGGTAACTTTTTATTGAGGCTGTAGTTTGAAGAACATTTGTAGATTAGAGAAAGGAAAAGTAAAGGATTTATATCATTGTAAAGATAAGCACAGACTCATAGAATCTTAAGATTAAAAGAGACCTTTAACGTAACCTACTGTAACCTCAAGAGGTTTAAAGCAACATGGTAAACCCCAAGATGAGTTCAGTACACAGAGGTTATAACTGTGGGTTTCTTTATATTGCACTTCTTGTGAGACTTCCTGATATCACTCTTAAAGGTCCACAATGGTTCCTGTGCCCCACGGAGTCTTGACAAATGCAAAAGTGATGTGTTGCCTGTCAGCATGATATTCTCACACCATATCCAATTAACACGTGCTCAGTCTTTTAACAGCCCTGGGAACTAATGGTCCAGCCCTGCCTCCTGGACACTTTGCACACAGGACATAACAGCAAGGGGTGGAAAGGGAGGGAGTGGAGATGTGCATTTCCTGACTCCGGGGTAGCGTAACCTGCAGACTTCCTGCCACAAGACCACAGGGTCTACGTGTACATTCACAAGTTACTGAAAGAAAAACGTATAAGCCTAGAGAAGGAACAAGCTCAGATCTTTCCCTTAGTATTCTAAGGTTATGTATAAAAATATAATAACCATAACAGTAAAAGGCAAGAAATGAGGGTCTTTAGAAAACACTACCACTGTGTATACCAAAAAGTTAGATATGAATCAAACACACTTGATATGTCTTTTTTAAGAGCCATATTTAGACATGGTCTAGCTACAAAATGGGAAGTGTCACAATTTATCCTAGGACATATTTTCCTATACCTGTGTTTCCTAAATTCAATTTATTTCTCTAAATATCTTTTTGATACAAACCTCTGCCTCAAGAATACGCATATAGTTCCAATGTCTAAATATGAAAGAAGAGGCAGAACCTTTTTCAGATGCAGCCTACGCATGGTTTTCACTTGCTGGTTCAGCACAGCTCAGTATGTTCAAGAGAAAATTGAACTGCACCATATTTAAGAGAAGATGAACCATGTTTTAACTCAGTACTTCTTAATTTAAAAGGAGGGAGTCTAGACCAACAGGAAGAAAACATTGAACGAGGTGCTTAACACTGCTGACTTTTACTGATCTTGAAGCTCTAACATTATTAAAGATTTGTTTTGAGGCTGAGAAAATGGGTCATTCCGGTCCGCATCTACCAAGTATAGCAGCAGTGATCCGGCCATTCCTCATTTATAAAAACCTAATAAATATTTTAATCTACTCAATAATGAAAAAATCTAAAATACCATTTTATAAAAGTACCATGACAGAGATTTAGTTCTATATGGTAGTAGGAAGTGTAATACCCTGTGTACCTTATCCTTTTATATAAAAGTTTCACTGCTTTTATATAAACACTTTCATCACCAGCAAGGATTCATTATTACTTTTCTGCCAGAAAATTCCAACTCAGTTCCTTATCTGTTAAAACAGAAATGAAATCACAACCTTGATTACTATAACAGAGATGTCCTACAACTTACCCACAACTGTGAATTTATTTTAATTGCATGTGGAATACAAAGTGTTAACTTACTGTATTCCAAGTGAGCACTGAGGAATAAGGCAAAAGTTTGTCCACATTACTTGTCTCTGGATATACACTCCAATATGAAGAAGCTGAACAGATTTTTAAAAGAGGAAAAAAACAAGGTATTTTTTACTTTTCTTTAGCAAGGAAGTCAACATTATCATTTAGCCAATCAAACAAAGCAACAAAAGTTCATTGCCTTACCCCTCATCCTCAAAAGGTTAACCATTAGGGATAAAAATGTTCAGGTTCGGTTTTTTACAATGAGGCTAATTTCATTTTTTTAAAAAAAATTAGTACCATGACTAACCAAAGGACATTATATCACTTTATATGAAGCCAGCCAACACAAAACTGGGCTAAGAAAGTTATATTTTACTGGGAAAAAATCACTAATAAGGTTACAGAATCAAGATCCTATCTTACATCTCATCAGTCTCTGAACAGCCACCGCTTCTCACAAAAACCACAAGAGAATGAAATATAATTAGCTGCTGACTGCAATAGAGTTTTTTTTTAAGTGCTCCTAAGCAGCATTTTGGCAGGTTGAGGCATTCATTATCAATTTACTGCTTTCCCTTAAGCAAAAGGGTCAAGTACCCAACTTAAGGTGTACCATCAGCAACACTTACCAATTATAAATTCCTGAATGAGGTCAAATGAATGGCAGGCAGAGACGTTCTCGGAAATCCACTGAATAATCTTTAAAAAGTAAGACAGAACTCCACTGGTATTTAAGTCTATACTCCACCCCCACCACCAAAGAAATATGAATATTATATATATATTGGAATTGCCTAAGAATATACTCATTTCCACACTTTCTTCAAGATACATAATACAATTCTGGGTAAGACAGTATTATAAATGAGGTCCTTTTTATACATCTTTTAAATAAATGTCCTTGGCTGGGACCCAAATAAACCTTCTTCAACCCAATGTTTGTTTTTGCTAGAACAGGTCATGTTCTAGCAAAGCACCAGTGGGAAGAGCTGTGGGATACAGAAGAAAACAAAGCAAACGAAACAACTTGGAGGCTGCAGGCCTGAGTTTGAATTCCAGCTGGGGGGGGCGTGCCACTGCATTCCAGCTTGGGTAACAGAGTGAGACCCCAACTCAAAATAAATAAGCTGTTTTATTCCAAACCTATTTATGCTAGTTGTATTGATTTTCACCATTAGAAATGCTGCCACGCCAGCTAATCTTTATGAACATCATGGTACTGCCCTAAAGGGAGGGATCATCCCTGCCAAACCAACAACTCTCAATCTCCCTAACTGAGGTGGCAGTTAGGGAGTGAAGCTCCCTGTCTGCCACCTCAGAATTGACAAACATCATAAGGCATGCCTAGCCGCAGTGCACACTTACATTTCTGCTCCCATCAATAAGCTGTTTTAGGCTTGGCGTGGCGGCTCATGCCTCTAATCCCAACACTTTGGGAGGCCGAGGCAGGAGGATCACTTGAGCCCAGGAGTTCAAGCCCAGCCTGGGCAACAGAGTGAGATCTTGTCTCTACAAAAAGTTAAGTGTGGTGGTACACACCTGAAGTCCCAGTTACACGGGAGGCTGAAGCAGGAGGACCACCTAAGCCCAAGAGGTCAAGGCTGTGGTGAGAAGTGATAGTGCCACTGCATTCCAGCTTGGGTAACAGAGTGAGACCCCAACTCAAAATAAATAAATTAGCTGTTTTATTCCAAACCTATTTATGCTAGTCGTATTGATTTTCACAATTAGGTAATTAAATAAAACATTACTATAGACAAGTGAAATATGGATGCAAAAAGAATGTCATTGGGTCAATAAAAACTGAATGCTTTGGAAAAACTCAAAGGCATGTCTCTAAAACACTAAAAAGCTAGATTAGGTGAGAGAACTATAAAAGAATGGGTAAAGAAAAATGCCAGATATACACAGTTTGTTTTGGAAGGGTCTTTAAATTATTATTATTATTATTTTTTTTTTTTGAGTTGGAGTCTCACTCTGTCGCCCAGACTGGAGTGCAATGGCCGCTTCCGGCCACCACAGCCTCGACCCGCTGGGCTCCACGATCCTTCTACCTCAGCCTTCCGAGTAGCCGGAATTACAGGCACGCGCTACCACGCCCAGCTATTTTTTTTATTTATTGTAGAGATGAGGTCTCGCCAAGTTACCCAGGCAGGTCTCGAACCCGCGGGCTCAGGCAATCCACTCACCTCAGCCTCCCAAAGCGCGGGATTACAGGCTGAGCCACTGAGCCCAGCAAAATTATTGATCTCTTTAGAAATAAAAACTTTTTTAAAGAAACAGAAAGTTAGAGATAACACATTATAGTGGTCTTATGCAAGAAAAATTACTTTAAACTCCAATTAGCTGATGCACAAAGAAAGGCCTTAATCTACACCAAAAGATGAGTGTATAAATGTACATTTTAATGTTTTTGGTTAAAATAAAATGTCTAATGTGTCTTTTTGTAATTAACCAGCCACCCATTGGTCTCAACTCAGTTTGATAACAGAATCTTTCCAATTTCACAGGGTAAATGTAAAAATTAAGTGACAGAGAATGTGTGAAAGTTCTTCATAAACTATAATGTGTCATGCAAATGTAAGCTAACTTTATTGAAAATGTAATAAATATCTGCCACCAGATTTTAGTCCTTTTGATAATAATACACAAAACATAGACCAGGAGAAAAAGTAGATTTGAGAAATTCACTATTTACTGAGCACTTCTTCGGAATGTCACTGTGATGATTACTATCAGGCGTCAACTTGAGTAGAATGAGGGATGCCTAGATGGCTGGTGAGCCATCGTTTCTTGGTGTGTCTGTGAGGGTGTTTCCAGAGGAGATGCACACAGAGTCAGTGGACTAGGAGTGGAAGACCCATCCTCAATGTGGACAGGCACTACCCAATGGGCAGTTGGAAGAAGGCGGATGACAAGCTTGCTGAGGGTCCTGGTCCTCTCACTCTCTTTTCCCTGGCAGGAAGACTCACTTCCTCAGCTGCTGCCCATGGACGTCAGACTCCAGATTCTTCAGCCTTTGGACTCTGGGACTTGCACTGGCAGTCTCTCTGGGGCTCTGGGGCCTTTGGCCTCAGACAAAGACTGCACTGTTGGCTTCCCTGGTTTTGAGACTCTCAGATTTGAACTGAGCCACACTATAGGCTTTTCTCACTGCCCAGCCTGCAGGCGGCCAATCCGTCCTATAATACATTTCCTTTTATATATACATATATCCTAGTGGTTCTGTCCCTCTGGAGAACCCTAACTAATACAGTTATTGACTTAGCTAAACATTTATTTACAGTATGGAAAAGAGAATACTCAAAAGAACAGACACACCCTCTGAGGTCAGTTAGGGATCCATAAAAAAAAAAGCACACACACAAAAAATATGCTCAAGTCAAGAGAGCAACGATAAGCCTCAATTAGTTGTTACCAAATAAAAATAACTTCTGATCATTTTCAACCACAAAATGCATTCGGTGTTGGCTTACTTAAACATAAGCTATATTCGCACCTGGCCTTCCAGGAACTGCGGGCCTCGACCACATGAGAGCACACAGTGCAAGGCAGCCATCTTCTCACAGTCTAGGCGGGTGTTCCATAGGAACTGTAATAAGTAGGACTGGTTGAGGAGTGCTCTATAGAGCGTTCCAGAACTGCAGTCCAGTACCAGGGACCCTGTCAGTGACTGCAAAGGACTATGAGGTAGCATATCAGTCATTTCGTTATTTCCTGGGGAGAGAAAAGTAGATCAGCAAATAAAAGAACCTCCTTTCACCCAAACACAGATATGAAAGTCAAAACAAACCCTGATGGGCTGTATCCCTGAGAGAAAAACCCGCAGCCATACCTGTCAGAAACAGACTGTGGCAGATCAAGTCTGGATGCTGAATGTTAAGTAGATGAAAGAAATGGCCAGGTAAGTAAACAGCCACGTAATAGTCTATAAAAGAGAAAGATTTAAGTCATTGACATGTGGTAAGAGCTATACAGGTAAAGCCCAGGACTTCACATTATCCCTGTTTTCCTTTGAACCTCTCAAAACACAAAAGCTTTTACCAACATAATAACAAGCTGTCTGGTATTACGGTATCCACACATTTCATCTTACTAGTCAGATCTCATTTATTTCTTTCTGTGGCTAATTTTCTTCAGACATTTAGCCATGGTTATCTTAATTCATACCTGTGGCTTTGTTTCTAAGGGAACTGTGGCTTTATGTGACTCTAAACGAGCTCTGAGAGCAATTAGAATAAAAATGTAAAGCAGCATGAATTATTTCTTAATCTCATAGGCTGGGAATAACATATAATGAGAATCTTCTTCATAATCTCTGCCCATTGGGGGAAGTTCTAAAATTTAGCTCCGCATGTTTGTCCACTCCTCGCAGCAGCAGCAGCAGCATTTTTAGAACCTTTAAATTGATATTCATCAAAACAATCTCCGCAGACATTCTGACGCGTCATGAAGAACGAATTCATCTCCTTGAATAGCTAGCTGCCTAGAATTCTCACCTTCAGTCCCTGCACTAGATATTTTTGTACCAAGAGCATTTATACCCAGATTGAGACAAGGTATAAAAAAAAAAAAATAGCTTTCTGGAGAATGGGAGGATGGAAGCAGCCCTTGCTGATTTTTCTAGGACCTTAGAAAAACAGAAATTTACACAGTAGTAGTCAATTTTATACAGAGACATTAAGATTATAAGTGAGCCAGCTAGACTCCTTTTTCTAAGAAGTAAAGACACACATGCTAGAGGCACTCTGTGGAAAAGAAAGAGAATATAAAACTAAAATCAGTTGACTTATGTGTCCTTTTGGTCAACATGGATTAAATGGTGTTAAAGTGCTGAGCACAAATGTTTGCAATAATCTTATTATTATGGCAATACTTTACGAGATAAACATGAACAACAATATAGTGGGACATGGTGGAAAGTGTCTGGGCATCAAGTGGCCAGCTAATTAAGATCTGTGTTCCTGGGGAAAGTAGCATTTGGAAATAGATGAGGGTATCTTGGGTTGTCACATCAGTGGGGTAGGGGTAGGGAGATTCCCGCTGGCATTTGGTAAGTGGGCTCTAGGGATGTTTGATCCCTCGATGTGCAGGGCAGTCTCACACAAGGAAGTATTGTCTCACCAAAAATATCAACAGTACCCATGGTAGGCTTAATGATGGTCCCTAAAGATATTTATGTGCTAATCCCCAAAGCTACGAATATGTCAAAAGAGACCTTGCAGATGTGATTAGGATCTTGAGATAAGCACAGTAGCCTGGGTTATCCAGGGGGACTAATGTAAGCACAAAAGTCCTTATAAGAGGGAGATTTCACTACAGAAGAGAAGACAGCCACATTCTGAGAAAAGCAATTGGAGTGCGGTAGCCATGAGCCAAGGAATACTAGCCGCAAATGCTGGAGAAATCAAGGAACAAATTCTTTCCTGGAGCCTCTAGAAGGGACTAGTCCTGCCCACAACTTGAATTTAGCCCCTCAAGACTTACTTCAGCCCTCTGATTTCCAGAACTATAAGAAAGTGCTTGTGTTGTTTGAAGCTTTTGTTGTTTGTGGTAATTTGTTACAGCAGCTATAATAAACTAACACAGGATATGATAATTAGCTAGATTTGATTATTCCATGATGTACATTGTAGTGTATCAAAACATCACATTGTACTCTATAAATACATACAATTACTATTTGTCAATTAAAATAAACAATATAGTATCCCTCATAAGAGATACAGAAATAAGCCTGGGTACATGCCCCACCCTTTCTGAGCCTCAGTTTCATTGTTTGTAAAATGGGGATAACATCACCAAGCAGAATTGCTGTAAGGATCAAGATAACTTAAGTAAAATACTTAGCACATATTTATTAAATAAATGGTAGCTTTTAAAAAATAAACATATTTTCTTATATAGAAGTTTTGGGGTTCATGGAAAATTCCCAAAATGCTAATCTTTAATATTTCAATCAGTATAAGTCCCTTTTAGTCATGTGACAATTCAGGGAATTTGTACACAATTAATAGCAAAAAATATATCACTCAAAAAAAAATTGTTGTTATAAAAATTATCTCTAGAACCATTTTAATCTTGGGTATAATTCTGTGCCTATAAAATAAAATGTGCTTAGGAAGGAAAGACAACTTATGTAAGATAGCCTATTTTCACAAAGCTCATATTTCTGACCTCTCCAGACCCTGAAGACCACATATTAAATCATGCCTGCCTTTTTCAAGTCATTCCCAGGGATTAAAAAGAAAGGAAGGACACCTTTGCCCTCACAAAATGCTTAGTTTTCTTAGTGGAAAGTTTCCCACATCATTTTTGAGATGGGATGCTGATACAGAATTGCTGATAAGAATCACATCCCAGACCCAGGAAACCTTATATTTATCTGACTTATCACAGGAAGCAGTGGAATTAGGTTCTCTAAGGCAATTTCCTGCAGATTCAGAGATCATGTTAAAATCTGCCACATACTGGCCCACTTAGCATAAGATATCTAACTTCATCAATAGAATCACTCAAAATAAAAATCATTTTATTGACTTTCTTATCAGTTGCAGTTCTCACTTTGCCCAGCCTCCTCACATAGTAGTTTCCTAACCCTTTGTTTTTATAGCAGATGGACTGGGGAACAGAAATGGAAAAGGATATCAAAGAATAACGTGCTCTAAACCTGAAGCTTTTCTTTTTTAAATAGCATGCCATGTCCCAAACGAGGGGCTGCCCCCACAAAATGGGATTATCTTTTGGAGAATGGGCCCCTTATAGTACAGGCTTCCCTCACTAAGTAAGTGTTCTAAGAACCCATCAGCATCAGTGTACCAGCTAGCATTGCTGTGAGAGGCTGCATTTGGCTTCAGTTAATTTTTTTTGGAGATTCTTTCAACATATTTGCTCATTTCATGATGGGTGATTTACGAGCATACCTGCCCATACCACGCTGAATGTTCAGCAGCTTTTGGCAAAAAACAACATGACCCCCATGCTCCTACCCTCCCTATTCACCTAATATTGCCCTGAACAGCTTTGTTTCCCTGGACGAAAAAAGTCCTCAAAGGGAAACATTTTGCCAATGTGGAAGAGGTGAAACAAAAAAACGGCAGAAGCACTAAAAGG
>CAUYQG010153522.1:0-13714 GCA_963574415.1 Tarsius wallacei
AATGAAGAACCAGGCAAAGATGTTTCCGACACAGGAATGAGAAAAATCTTCAGAAAATGAGATTTACTTGTCAGGCAATTAAAAATAACCCTTCTGGCCCGGCTCGGTGGCTCAGCCTGTAATCCCGCGCTTTGGGAGGCCAAGGTGAGTGAATTGCTTGAGCCCGCGGGTTCAAGACTCACCTGGGCAACTTGGTGAGACCTCATCTCTACAATAAATCAAAAAAATTAGCCGGGCGTGGTAGCGCGCACCTGTAGTTCCACTGCACTCCAGTCTGGGTGACTGAGTAGAAGCCCTCACGTTCAGGGAATTTACCATGCAGCGGGGCAAACAGTAAACAACTAACTTTAAGATATATACAAAATAAGAGAGAAAAAGCAGAAATTAGATATCTCTGGGTAAGAAGACCTGAGAGAGGAACCACAAAAATAAAATCTGAGCTAAAACTAGGTACCAAAAGGATTAGGGGGCATGGTTCTGTTATGCTACTTACTTGCTTTCTGTGTACCTAGAATTTACTATTTTGAATTCTTTTTTTTTTTTGAGTTGGAGTCCCACTCGATCGCCCAGACTGGAGTGCAGTGGCCGCTCCCGGCCACCGCAGCCTCGACCTGCTGGGCTCCGGTGATCCTTTCGCCTCAGCCTTCCGAGTAGCCGGAATTACAGGCGCGTGCTACCACGCCCGGCTGGGTTTTTTTTGATTTATTGTAGAGATGAGGTTTCGCCTGCCCAGGCGGGTCTCGAACCCGCGGGCTCAGGCAATCCACTCACCTCAGCCTCCCAAGGCGCGGGATTACAGGCTGAGCCACCGAGCCCGGCTCTATTTTGAATTCTAAGGCCAGATATATATGCAATGAAACCTAAATTCCCAATATACCAAGTAAATATTATATTCTGCTTAAACAAATTTCTTCAATTATAGTTGTCCAATAGAAACCGTTTTGCTGCAGTAAAAAAAAAAATGTTTCTTCATCAAAGAATCAGTAAGCCATTGATTTTTAGTAAGCCACTGTTACATACAAGAGGTATGCCATAATTATTATTTTGGGGCTAAAAACAAGTTGAGAATCACCAATCTAGTCCAAAGCTGCAGTAGTCCAGTTTTCTGTGTTAAAATCTAACTGGAAAGTTTTGTTGGATTTGCAAACTATCTACCACCATATCACCTGTCTAGTTCTAGTTCTCTATTATAACACAACAGTCAAAAGCTCAAGATCAATTTTTAAATTACCTGTATATTCCTGTGTGGCATCAAGTGGGTCAATCCAAACTGTAACACTTTCTGCTGGTACCTCTTTAGGGGCAGTTACTTCCTTCAGGATATCCTCAGGAATCTTATGATCCCAGAAGATAACCTCCTGATCGGCTGTATCCACGTGTTCCTCAGTATTTATCTACATTAAAAGTAGTTGACAATTTAAAAAAATAAGAAAAAATTACTATTTGATAAAACGCAAGATAAAACATTTCAGACAAAAATCACACAAACTGTGAATCAGTAAATATCCACTTTTGTTTATCTTTTGACCCCATATTGCAAAATGAAAATCATATTATAATTCCAGTGACATCAGGTCTTCAAATACTTTTCAATCTAATATTCAAGCTTAGTTTGGTGGCTAAGCAAGACAGAGAATTCAAACATAAAGAGATATAGAGAAACTAAGTATCAAAGTAACAAGCTAGTTAAAGCTTAATTATGAAAAACAATTCTAAAGTGTGAAAATAGACAATATTCCCTGGAATACTGAACATAAACAACTAGAGTTATAAATAAGAGATAACTATAGTTAGAAGGAAAATAATGACAATGAAATTACAAAGCAATGTGTCTTAAAAATGGGGAATTATGAATGCTAAGAAATAAAATATCCTAGAAAAGTGATCATCTAAAATATACCTTTCACCAATAAGGAAAAGGAGGAAACCTGGAAACAATGAAATAGATAAAAAGCTAGTATACTATAAAGTCGAAATAAAATGGAAATAAGCACTCAAAAGGGACACACAAAAGATCAGTCTTCTTTTCACTATATACCAAAGATGAGTCACCAAGGAGGGAGGTAAAATCAAATTTTGTCCTTTTTTTGTCCCCTAGGCAACAAATTATTAAAACATAAAATTAACCTGACTTACCAAACAGATGCATAATGGTGTGGGATGAGGAGAGAAAAACTATATGTGTTTGTATAGTATTTTATATAGTAAATATTCTATTCATTCCCAAATACATTACATTCCTTTAAGTTAACATTTCTCAACCTTTGCACTATTGACAGTATGGACAGAATCATTCTTTGCTGTGGGGCTGTCCTGTATGTTGTAGGATTTGACAGCATCCCTGGCTAGATGCCACTAGAACCCACTAGATGCCAGCAGTACCACCCTCAGCTGTGAAAAACAAAAATGTCTACAGATGCCGCCAAATATGCCCCTGCCCCATCTTGTGTGGAGAACGCTACTTTAAACAGTGAGTTTCTTAATGAATACATAAATATAGTCTGGTTTGTAAAACAATGTTTTAAAAATAATGCTTTAGAACCTCATTTACATTTGTAAATTTGTATATACCAATGGATCAAATCTAAGAATTGATTATACTTTAAGAATTAAGTTAATAACAAACTGTCAACTTTATTTGAATACAGATTCATCACAAGGCTTTCTCTATTAGATCATAACACACACACACACACACATACACAAATGTCCTTAAAGTGTGGATTTCAGTTAGGGACTAACACCTAAGCAAGTCCTATGCTTTCTAACAAGCTCCCTTTCCAGAGCAGGTCATGTTTATACTGCCTACATCCATGACAATGCCAGAGTGATTATAGCACCAACAACACATGAGTAAAAAAATCATAGACAGATTAAAAATCCCACAATTATCAGCAATCTCTGGAAGGTACCATGAAACATCTTAAATTGTCATAGAAGAGGTTAAAAATAGTAATATTCTAGAAACATCAAACTACTTAAATCATAAAATATTTCTTAGTACAGAGAACAGTAAATATCCAATTCATCCACTCACTTACACCTTTATTAATTCAGCAAATGTTTTTTACTGCTTACTAAACGCCGAACCCAGTTCCAGGGGCTAAAGATATAACTAACTAATCAATGTGAGACAAAAATTACTGCCCTGCGGAACGCAAGATTCTAGTGTAAACAATAAACAAGATACATAAATTAAAAAAAAAAAATGCAGCATGCTGAATAGTGGTGAGGAGAAGATAAAGAATGGAAAGGACAAGGACTGTGTTGCTAGAGAGCAGGGGAAGGACCACTCTGTAACAAAGGGTGGCTAGCACTACTAAGAAAGGTGGTTAGGCTATTATTCATAAGAGCCCAAAATTGGAAACGACCTAATTCCACCAACTGATGAATGGATAAGCATATCTGCTATCTCCATGCAATGGAAAGTTATTCAGCCATCAATAGGAATGAAGGACGATTCATGCTACAGCATGGATGAACCTCCTTGCTTTTTAAAAGGGCAAGGCACAAGAAACCAAAATCCGTATGATTCCATTAATGTAAATGGTCTAGAATAGGTAAAGCTATAGAATCAAATAGTAGCCTAGTGGTTGCCTGGGGTAGAGGGTACAAACAAGAATGAACAGTAAATAGAGACAGGGATATTATTAGGGTGATGAAATTGTTCCAAAACTGGTTAATGATGATAGTTGCACAATTTAGCAATTTGACTAAAAAATATTACATTGCATACTTGAAATCGGCAAACAATATGATATATAAACTATGCTACAATAAAATTGTTTAAATAAAAAAAAAGATAAGGCAGCTAGTGAAGCCCTCACTGAAGAGGTGACATTTGAGTGAAAATCTAAAGGAAGTGAGCCTTGCAGGCATCTTGAAGTACAATGAATAACAGACCAATGAATAAATGCAAAAACCCCAAGGTGGGAATGCTCAGAGGACAGCAAGGAGTCTAGGGGTTAGAGCAGAGTGATCCAAGGAGAGAGACACTAAGGATGAGTTCAAAGAGTAATGGAAGCCAGATGGTGAAGGACTTGCAGGCTACAACACTGAGCCAGTGGTCCTATTAACAATGTGCAGAGGGTCCTAGCCATTGCAGTAAGCTAAGGAGTAGGTGTGGGTGGGAGGAGAGAGGCATGTAGTGAGGTACAGAAACTGGAAAGAAACAAACACGCAGCTGATTATTGAGCAGAGAAAATCCAAAAGAACTTGCAGATAAATGCAAATCCGACCTAAATCCCCAGTGTTTTTCCCCGCTTCTTGGAAACCGGACAAGTCATTTCTGAAATTTACAGGGTAGAACAAAAATCCAGGAAGAGGCACAACACTTTGGAGAGGGGCAAGAAAAGGAGTATCATGGTGTGGTGACTTTCCCTACCAAATACCAAGACTCACTTTAAAGCTAGAATAATTAAGACAGTGTGGCACTGGTGAAACATTTTGGCTTCACAGATCATACTCTCAACAATGCTAGGCTGCCTCAGACGAAGGAAAGTAACAGTAACACCATGCAAAAAGGAATAAACTTGTAAAAAAAATTTTAAAAAAGTGACTCTCAGAAAACACAGAATAGTTCATGGGTCAAGACCACTGTAGTTTACAAAAATAGTAGTACCAAGACTGAGTAGCAACCACTAAGCTTCACTGATTTTTGCCCAGAGTTCAAGACAGCTTCTTCATATATTCTCAATTGAGTATGAGCAAATACTTTATAGAACAGTATTTGAAAAGGTCTTCGCTGAGAATCAGGTCAGAAAGAAACAGAATAGGAGATCAAGAATATCAGCATAAGTACCCAAACTGCCTTTGCATAACCTGCTACTTATAACCTGCCATAACCACTACATGCTTACAAATTTAATAAATCTACTCCCCACAATTGTAAACAGCCTTACAAACAGTTGCTAACACCAGAAAGTCTTCCTCAATCCTTTTCCACATTCTACACAATTAGTAAGTCCTGGAAATTTTACCACCAAATTCTAAGCATGGGTCATCATGTCTACCAAGAAAATCCTACTTTAAGCTACCATCTATCTCTCACTTGAATTCCTACAACTGCCTTCAACTGTTCTTGCTTCCTGTAGTTCATTTATTCATCCATTCAACATCAACTAAATGGCTATATACTAAATACTAAACTGTTTTGGACACTGGGATACAATAATGAACAAAATCACTGCTTTCTCAGAGCTCCCCTTCTTAATCCAGCATTCTTCCTAAATCTGATCACGCCACTTCAGTTTAAACCTTCCAATGGTTTCTCATTATGCAGAGATAAAATCCAGCCTCCTTATCATCATCTGCAAGATAAGTCCTAGATGAACTGACCTCAGTAACTACCATCCAGTAATCTCTATCTGCACCCTTATTTACTGTACTCCACTCTTACTGGTGTTCTTATGGTCCCTTGGCCTTAGGGCCTTGGTGCTTGCTGTACTCTTCTAAACTCACATCCACTTTCCCCAGATTGCTGCAAGACGGTATGCTTCTTATCATTCAAGTCTTTGTTCAAATGACACTGCCACAGAGTGGCTTTCCCTGACTACCACTGATAAAGCAAGATTCCCAGACACTCTGCCCACATCACCCTATTTTTTTCTTCTTCAAAGTCCTTACACTGAAATCATCTTATGTGTTTACATGTTTACCTATCTTGACCAGCTAGAACATAAATCTTGAGTGCAAGGACACCATTTTCTTCATTGGTGTAGTTCCATCTCCACTGTCTAAACCAAAGTAGGTACTAAGCCCTGGCAGTTTTTCACTTCCTCCCCATAATCCTCTGCCACTCAACCTACTCTTTCTCACTCATCCTTACTGCCCATCTGTCACAGACCTCAACATGGAATTGAAGCCCAATAAATCAATTCCAAGTGCACAAAAAGCCCATACCTACAAACAACAGCCCTGGCCAAACCCTCCCTGCTCCCTCCACCTGGCCAACCACTCCCAAAGAAGCCCATTATGGTGGGAATTTAAAAATCCAGCTATGAGAGAACCTATGATTTTTAGCAGGAAAAGCATAACCTTCTAGAGATCAGAAAACAATAAGCTGAGCTTAGGCTATGCCCATACATAAATAGCTCAACTTGCAGTTTACACCTACAACTGGCAACTATCTAAACATTCTCATATCCTTTCTTTAGGTTAACGCATCTCCCGTGCAGGCATTTCTAGAGGTCACAATGTCCAGTTATCTTTTCTTTCCTGAACATATAAGAAACTATATTTTCCATCTTCCTTGCAGTCAGAGGCACGTAACAGAAGTTCTGGCCAGTGGAATATGCACAAAAAAGTGAATGCACATCACTTCCTGGCTGAAGCAATAAAAGAAAGCCTCTGCTCAACTCCCCAATCTCTTTTCTTTCCCTACGATGTTGACATGGCAGAATCACCCATCAACAAAATCAACTGGGTCACAGAGTCACCACATGGAGGACAACTGCGCTGGAGAGTGTCAGACTTCTGAGATTTGGAGGATATTTGTTACTACAGCATTGCCTACGCAAGTCTTTCCGGACTAATGCATTTTTTTCTTTTATATTAAACTGAATATTCCTAAGCAGTTTAAGCACCAGAAGAAATTCACATATGTGTGAATACATTTAATTTTATCCTCTTCCTCTAAACCTCAGTCTTGAATCAGCAATTCTGGGGGGAAAAAGTTGTAACTGGTGGGAGACAGGAGAAATACAAGAAATAATTTGCAGTATGAAATAGTAAGAATGATTAGGTGCAGAGTTGAAGGGGAAGTACAGCTTAAAGGAGGCAGCATTAGATATAAGAACTGATACAGAATAGTAGAGGTGGCCCACAATTTTGAGATAAAATGTTTAATATGGTGGCTTAGCCTGTAATCCCACGCTTTGGACGGCTGAGGTGAGTGGATTGCCTGAGCCCGCGGGTTCGAGACCCGCCTGGGCAACTTGGCGAGACCTCATCTCTACAATAAATCAAAACATTAGCCGGGCATGGTGGCACGTGCCTGTAGTTCCAGCTACTTGGAAGGCTGAAGTGGAAGGATCGCCAGAGCCCAGCAGGTCGAGGCTGCGGTGGCCAGGAGCATGCCACTGCACTCCAGTATGGGCAACAGAGTGAGACTCCAACTCAAAAAAAAAAAAAAAAGTTTAATGTATATGCTAAACAATATCTAAATTAGCACAGCCATGTCAGGAGTCAGTAATCAAATACTTATTAGAGATGCTCCTCAATTTATGACTGGGTTAATCCCAATAAGCCCATCATAAACTGGAAAATACCTTAAGTTGAAAATGCGTTTAATACATCTAACCTACCTAACATTATAGCTTAGCCTAGTCTCCTTTAAATGTTCTCAGATTGCCGGGTTTGGTGGCTCAGCCTGTAATCCCGCGCCTTTGAGAGGCTGAGGTGAGTGGATTGCTTGAGCCCACGGGTTCGAGACCCGCCTGGGCAATTTGGGGAGACCTCATCTCTACAATAAATCAAGAATTAGCTGGGTGTGGTAGCGCACGCCTGTAGTTCCAGCTACTTGGAAGGCTGAGGCGGAAGGATCGCCAGAGTCCAGCAGGTTGAGGCTGCGGTGGCCGGGAGCGGCCACTGCACTCCGGTCTTGGCGACAGAGTGAGACTCCAACTCAAAAAAAAAAAAAAGAATTCTGCTGGAAAGCCATCTGGTCTCAGGCTCATTTCATGTTTGCTCATTTCATGATGGGTGATTTATGAGGGCACCTGCCCCCATTGTGCTGACCAAAAATGGCATGATCCCTGTGTCCCATCCCCCGCATTCACCCAGTCTTGCCCAGAGAGACTTTTTTTGTTTCCCTGAATGAAAAAGCCCTCAAAGAGAAACATTTTGCCCATATGGAAGAGGTGTAACAAAAAACAGCAGAAACACTAAATGGCATCAAAACTAAGGAGTTCAAAAACTTTTCAGCAGTTGAAAAAGAATCTCAATAGGTATACTGCATCAAAAGAAGAGTATTTTGAAGGTGAGTGGTTTAAACATGTAAGAATACACAATTTTTATAAATAAATTTGAGGGTTTTTTCCCCCCTCCATATACCTCCCTATAAGGCTCTTAAGAGGAATCAATGAAATATAAAATAAACTTAGTGTTGTGTTTAACAAAGTAAGCATTTAATAAAGGTTGGCTGCTATCATTCTTGTTAAATGATTATTTTCAGTCTTCATTACGCTTGGTCCTAGGCCCTGTATACCTTTTGTACATTATATTCTCTCCCTAAACAATTCTGGCCACAATCAGTTTCAGTTAACATACCAACACTGTATTTCCAATTCAGATGTGTCTTCAGAGCTTCAGATCTATATATTCAATCGTCTCCTTAACTTCTCCCCTTGGCCACATCAAAGCCACCTCTGACATAAGAAGCCTAAAATGGCGCTCATAATCTGCTCCCCCCAACTTTGAATCCCCCATTTCCCTTCACCACCAACAAAACATCAATTATGGAAGCAACAGAGGAGTTATTTTTGACACATCCCCCAAAATTTCATGTCCTTCCATATCTATCCTCTTTACAACCATAACCTCAATTCAAAACATATCAGCTCTTACCCGAAAAACCCTCCTGACTGGCCTCCCTGTATCTACCTTGCTCACCTCCAAACTATTCTCCAAGCACCTACTCTGAATACTTCCATTCATTTAAAACATTGTAGTTAAGATTACACTGCTGTTATACCTCCTATACTGCCTTGGAGACAGACCTGAGATGATAAGTGCCTCTCAGTAAGCCTAAGATTATTTTCTAGCTGTGCAATCTCTGACATATTATTTAGCTTATCCGAGCCTTGATTTCTTTATCTGAAAAGCAGAGCTATAGTACTTAACCTCTTATGTTGTGAAGATAAATTAATAATGGCATTAAAATGTTTAATTCTGTTTCTGCTATCTGCTAAAGGCTAAATGTTAACTAGTAAAACAAGCTGAGCATAACTTCCCCATTGCCTGAGTTGTCTCATCACTCACATGGCCCATTCAGTCTCCTAGCTGGTCTCAGCCCAAAGTATGGCACATTGTAGGCCTCAAGACAAGTCAGCTAAGTCTGGCATTCTTTTAGTACTCTACTAGTAATCTAAAGATCAGGTCCAAACTCCTTTGAACTTAAAATATGATCTAGCCCATGCCTACCTTTCCAACCTTTTCCACAGTATTTCTCCCAAGTATATCTTACTCAAATTCACCAGATTATTTCAATTTTCTGCCCTACTTCCTCTCTTGAGCTTGCGCCTTTGAATCCGTTTTTCCCCCCTTCCGCCTTCAGTGTTTATGTCTACACCAACTACTAGTTATTCCAGTTTTACAGAAAAGAAAACTGGCTAAAAAAAAAAAAAAATAGATGACTGGCGAGGATCCCCTAAGCTGGTGACTGGACAAGATGCCAAAGTAAGCGTTCTTAGTATTGTATTAGTGCTTCTTAGTGAGTACTTCTGTTGAAAGAGACGAGTTTAGCTCTCATGTGTCAAGGAAGGCATAGACCCAAGCTGCTTGCTACCAGCTTGAGGCACCAAGCTTTATGTTCAAATAAGTCATTGCTAAATCTCTGAATGAGTCAAGTTGAGAACAAGAGCCCTCAAATAATATCCCATGTACATTAAATCAAAACTATAAATCTCAAGTTTATTTGTTCTATGGCTAAAAACCCACTAAGCAAAACAATCTTCAGCTTCCATTTTCATTGCTATCCACATGTGCCATACAAATGTCTGTAGTTTCTATTACTTTAACACAATAAAATCAAGCATTGCCAAAGGGTTTAGGAAGAGAAGAATGGCTGCCCTGAGGACTCTCTTAAGTTCCCAAACCTAAGCAAAACTGAAGACAAAAGAAAATCCAGAGATCCTAGGCCAAACTTAAGTTTTGTTAGGATAGCATTCACTTCTCTGAATTATGGTTTCTCAGCCTGGGCACCAATTGACAAATTGGGCCAGATAATTCTTTGTTGGAGGGAGGCTGCCCTGTGCATTGTAGGATGCTTGCTTTCTATCCACCAGATGTCAACAGCAATACATCCCTAGTTTTGACAGCCAAAAATGTCTCAAGACATTGCCAAATGTCTCTTGGGGGCAAAACTGTCCCAAGTAGAGTGCTCTAGAACAGTGGTCCCCAGCCTTTCTGGTATGAAGGAGTGGTTTCATGGAAGACAATTTTTCCATGGATGGGGAAGGATGATTTTGGGATGATTCAAGTGTATAGCATTTATTGTGTACTATATTTCTATTATTATTACATTGTAATACATAATGAAATAATTACACAGCTCACTATTTTTTAAAAAGAAGTGTAGATGGAATTTGGTAAACAAAATAATGGGCAGGCCACGTGCGAATGAAATAAGTGTTGGATTCTGACTTACAGCCTGCACCAGATTCAGTTACACAACTGAAACAGATCAACTCACTTGCCACTCACGGATAGGGTTTTGGTAAGAGTCTGTAAGTAACTGACTTATTATGGTCTCTGTGCAGTTAATCCTCACTGCTAATGTTAGTCTGTATCTACAGCTGCTCCCCAGCGCTAACATCACCACCTTAGTTCCACCTCACATCATCAGGCATTAGATTCTCACAAGGAACGCACAACCTAGATCCCTCGCATGTGCAGTTCACACTAGAGTTCATGCTCCTGTGAGAATCTAATGCCACTGCTTATCTGACAGCAGTCAGAGCTCAGGCAGTAATGCAAGCATGGGGAGCAGCTGTAAATACAGATGAAGCTTTGCTGGTTCACCCACCGCTCACCTCCTGCTGTGCGGCCAGGTTCCAAACAAGCCATACTGCAGTAGTCTGTGGCCCGGGGAGTTGGGGACCCCTGCTCTAAAATGACTCCTGATATATCCTTTTACTGAGGAGTGAACACTAGGTAAGAAAGCTCAGGTCTCAGGTTCTAGCCAGGAAATCGTGGGAGAAAACAAGCCTTTCTCCACTAGAGCTAACTAGGATAAAAGAAAGGAGTATTTGTGGCATCTCAATGGTCACTTTCCAAATAAACTTAGTAGGTTATGATTCAAATTTCTTACCAAAAAATTTGGGGTGAGGCTTCAAAAATATTTAAGACTGTACTTCTAAGCATTAGGGGAGGGGAATGAAAAGAGAAAAGAACCTTTCAGGCTGAGTCTATACTTAGATGGGCTCCAACATTTGGCCTCCAGTCTAATAACACAGGGGTATAAGAACATAGCTCAGTATGACAACATCCCTACTTAGACACTGTATAAATGAACACAACCTCCTCTATTCCATCAATCATGACTCAACATGAACACTACAGATGTGCACGCAAACATTCACAGTCACAAGAAAACAAAAAAGTTATTTTATACTGTCAGAGAATTCAACATCTGCAATTCGAAAAGCTTAGCTTTTGTGTCTAATAAGAAGCAGCTCACTACCCTTGGCAGCTATTCCTGTATTGTTTGCTAGTAAAGGAGAATGCACATGCTCCCACAGATGTGTTTTCAATATTTAAGATATTTTTGTCTTTACCTTTAAAAAAAATTCAACTGTTTGCTATACTTCACTATTACTGCTTTTTAGCCTTCAGTCATTGTATGCTTTTCCCAGGAAATGTTAAGAAGCCTCCTAAAAATGTGGCAAAGAGTTAGATGGTTCACACAGGCTATGGAGTGTCATAAGCCTCAGAATTCCCAATTGTAAAGTGGGGTAGAAATAAAATTTACCACTTAAAGTTGCTGTAAGGATCAAATTAAGTCTTGCATGGCCAGTATGTGGACACTTAGAATACATTCATAAGTGGTTATTATTAGTATATATATAGTTTGTGATAAAACAGTAGGGCCAAAGAGAAACAAGAAATATTCTGTTTTCTCTGAGTAGAAATTTGAAAAAAGTTACACTGTTGTCAATTACACTTGGTATCCAGAAGCTCATAATAGGAAATCCAATGTTCCTTTCCACTGGGGGGAAAAAAAAATTAAAGAAAAAGACAAAAGACAAGGGAGGAGGAGAGGAGAAAACAAAACCAAAGCAATATTATGACAGACTGGAAGAAGGTGTACACAAGATACACAATCGAACAGTGACAACACTCTCCTAACTCTTCCAAGAACAATAGTAAAACGTCAGACACCTTCCAAAAGAGACTGGGTTTAAAAATCACTGTTCTTCTAATTAATAAAATTCCACCGCAAACAGTTTTCATTCCCAGTGGCCAAAGTCTACTGTTAGGTGTATTTAAGACTTATATTTACAAGGTACTGCTAAACTCTGTTGAGCTCATTCTCTGGAACTGCAAGTCGTTTGGAAAAGCTTTATTCACCTGAACAGCAGTACCACGGAAATGATGAATTTAAAAGGTACTGACGACAAATCCAGAATGCCTGGATTTCCTTAAGAAAATGCCAACTCCTTCCCTAGAAACCTACCCAAAGAAAAGGCAAATGCTATTCAACACTTAGTCTCTGGAGTAAATATGGATCTTTAATCAAGTGCCTGAATGGGGATCAATGGCTGAAAAGAAGTTGCTGAGAAGCCTATTTCCAAATACTTCCCTGAGAGCATCCTGAAAAAACTACAGCTTAAGTCATTAATTAGCACCCCCCCAGACACACAAAACACACACACACACAGTCCTTCATTCTAACAGCTCTGCAGCAAGATTTGTTCTTGGCTTTTCAGCTGGCCAAGCAGGCCAGCCAGAAGAGGTGTACTCTACAGTTTCGACACTTTCAGTGATGAAATCAAGAAAGGACGGGGGGCCTGGGGGTGCGGTGGGTTCAGCAAACCCTTGCAGCGGGTACGGCAAACCTTCTCAGCCGTTGGGTATCAAAGACCATGCAGAACCCCCGGGTCCACACGGCGCACTCGCACCTGGGGAAGGGCCGGAAGGTCCGGACTGCGCGCCGGACGACCCGCGACCCCACCCCGGCCTCCCGCGAACCGGCCGTGCGACCTCGGGCCCCGCAGCTTCCGCGTCGCCACGTCCCCACCGACGAGACGGGAGCGGCGGGCCCGGCCGCCCGGGGCCGTCGGAGGGGGTCCGCGCGCCCGGCGCCCACGCCCCCCGGCCGGCGCCCACCTGCACGCTGGGGAAGGCGGTCTTGAGCAGGTAGAACATCTTGCGGTTGGACAGCACGTCGCCGCTGGTCATCTTGTCCTCGGCGCCCTCGCGCGTCTTCCCCTTGGACTTCTCGTGGAGGACGTTGCTCTCGCGGACGCGCCTCACCTCGTCGCCGCCGCGGACGGCGGCCAGCACGGACACGGCCAGCATCTCGCGCAGGTCCACGGCGCCCCCGTCGGCCGCGGCCGCCGGCCCCGCCGCGCCGCCGCCCGGCCCGCCGCCCAGGCCGAAGAGGCTGAAGCGGCCGGCCAGGAAGCCCGAGTAGAGGTGGTAGAGCACCCCGAGCCCCAGCAGGCAGAACACGGCCACCCCCAGCGGGGACAGGCGGATGCCCATGGGCGCCATGGCGCGGGCGGACGGGCGCTCGCGGCGGCGGCCGCCCCAGGCCTCCCCGCGCCCGCCGCCGCCGCCGCCGCCGCCGCCGCCGCCGCGCTCCGGGCTCGACGCCGCGCGGGCGGGCTACACCGGCGCCCGCTCTCGGACGCCCGTGCGCCCCATCGCGCCCTCCCGGGAGAGGCCGAGCCGCGCCGCCGAGACCGCCGTCGCCGCCCCGCGCGCTCCGCTCCCGGGGCCGCGCGGCTCCTCGGCCGGCCGGCGGCTCCGACTTCCACGTTAGCCGGCGGCG
>CAUYQG010153523.1:0-23238 GCA_963574415.1 Tarsius wallacei
CTAGGGCCCACAAGCCAAATCCAGCTCAACACCTGGTTTTCTTTTTCAACTTTTTATTGGGAAATCATTCTAGGCTGGGTCCAGCAGCTCACATCCTTTTGCCTCAGCCTCCCGGGTAGCTGGGACTACAGGCATGCACCACCATGCCCAGATATTTGTTTGTTTATTTTTGGTAGAGAAGAGGTTTCACTATGCTGCCCAGGCTCAAATTCCTGGTCTCAAGCAACCCTCCACTCTCGGCCTCCCAAAGTGCTAGGATTACGGATGTGAGCTGCTGGACCCAGCCTAGAATGATTTCCCAATAAAAAGTTGAAAAAGAAAACCAGGTGTTGAGCTGGATTTGGCTTGTGGGCCCTAGTTTGCTAACCCTTGGACTGTAACAGTGTCAGGTCTTAATAAGCAGCTATAGAAATTAAAGTTGTATCAGTGAGGGTAAGTGACTGGTAGGTAAGTTGATGCCACTGACAGAATTCCTCATCCTTTATATTAGGATTGGCCCTCATAATTTACTCAAAACATTTCACCCTCATGAAGCAATCCTATCTGCCACAGGGACAGTTGGCCTGGGGTAATGACTAAGAGTCAGACAGCCTGGATTTGACTCCCGGCTGCCCCACTGTCTGGTTGTGTGACCTCAGGGAGTCATGAAACTTCTCTGTGCCTCAGTTTTCTCACCTGAAAAATGGAGATCTTAGGTGTATTAACCCATTTAAGTCTCACGAGGTAAAGCGCTTGCAACAGTGTCTGACCCTTGGAAGCACTATTATAAGCATTTGTGATTATTGCTTCATGGGTGCTTAGTATACCCGAATTTCAACAAAGAAATCTGGCCAAGCTTCTCACTTTACCTTCGGATGGTAGCTATAAACCTAGGGAGCTGATGATGAGAGAGGGGATTTTTGAGTGTCTGGACCTAAACAATCTGATTTACGACTGGCTCTAGGTCAGTGGTTCTCAAAGTATGAGCCCTAAGCCAGCAGCAGCAGGAGCATTCCCTGGAAACTTATCATAAATGCAAACTCAGGGACCCCAGACCTACTGAATCCAAAACCCCACAGCCTGGGCCCAGCAATCTAAGTTTCAGCAAGCCCTCCAGTAGATTCTGATACATGCAAAATTTAGGAACCGCTGGGCCAATCTAAAAAGAGTTTTCTTTGCAGCTGCCCACAGGATGCTGTCCTTGGTGCTGCACTGTCCCCACTCTCCTCAAGGTCTCAGTGAAAGATGGGGAAAGCTTGCTTCTCAGATTGGCAGGTCAGTCATGCAAAGCCAGCCTGGAGGAATAACAACCTATTTGATGTTAGAATGTTGAGCTGAAGTGATCTCTGTGGGTTCGAGGTGCCAGCCAAAATTCAGGGTTGTTTTGATTTTTAATAGAGATAACTTCATTTTTACTTAACTTTCTAACCCAAGTTTCTTGGCATTTGAACTTCTACACGTTTAGTGAGGCTGTCAGTGGTGCTGTGAGTATCCAGGCACCATGGACCCAGTCAGCACTGTGGCACAGGCTGCTGGATTGCAGTGGGAATGGAAGGTTGACCATGAATACAGGAGCAAAGCCCAGCCTACCACCTCTTGGTAGTTCAGAATTTGATCACCTTGTAGGAAAGGGTGCCACCAGAAGAGAAAACTGAATCTGGATTCAGTTATGAAGGGATGGCAGCGGGTATGGTAAGGAGGATCAGGAATCATTCTAATGCATTTGCATTTGCCATCTGTGCTGGTCTACAGCATTATCAGCCGTTTTGTCTTATCTAGGCCATGAGTTCCTCTTCCTATGTGCTGGGAGTCCCTGCCAGCTAGGGACTCTGACACCAGCTGGGTTGCTGGGGTGGCCTGCTCCTGGCAGTGAAAGCAGGTCTATAATTGGCCCATAATTGGATTGAATTTGGCTCAGAATGACTCCCAGACTCCCTCTCCCCGGACAGATAACAGGCAGTAAAATTTGTATATGATTCTGCAGGGAGCCTGGAACACCATTTCTTATCTGTCAGCGATGATGGAGAGCTTTCCAGAAGAACTGAACTTGAGGGTGATGGTTTGGGGGTATCTTGAAATTAAGTTTTCCCCAGAGCCATTTGTTTGCCACTTGATCTTTCTGAAGTTAAGACATTTCAACCTACTTTCCAAATACTGGATCAAATCTATCTAGTATGTATATGTTTGTGCGCACATGTACACACATGTGGTATGTTTGTATGTGTATTCGGATTAAGGTATGATTTTTTGTTTTGAGATAGGGTCTCACTCTGTCATGCAGACTGGAGTGTAGTGGCATGATCTTGGCCCACAGCAACCTCAAACTTCTGGGCTCAAGTGATCCTCCTGTCTCAGCCTCCCAAGTAGCTGGGACTACCATGCCCTGCTATTTTTTTTTTTTTTTTTGGTAAAGACGGAGGTTTTTCTATGTTGCCCAGGCTGGACTTGAACTCCTGGCCTCAAGTAGTCCTCCCATCCCAGCCTTCCAACGTGCTTCTATTATAGGCATGAGCTATCATACCTGACCTACAGTATGATTTTTTTAATTAGGCAACAAGAAAACAGTAAATAGAGGTAAAAATTGAGATAGCACATTTCCTTTGAAATATATATGTACATAGAGGTAGGTAGATTGACCCTGAATATCTTCCTATGTCAGTGAGAAAGTCTTTCTAGGTATAAACATTATCTGTTCAATTTCTGGCTGGTGGACTGGGTTCTAACTAATCCTCCTCCTTGGCACCTGTTGTAGACTCATGGTGATCCTACTTTTCTGATTAAAGGGATTATACTCATTTTCAACAGATGGACTTAAACAGGCTTAATTAATCATTAGTCTTAAAATGAACTTTCTCCGGTGGAAGAAAACAATACATCCCACAATCTTCCTATGTGAAGTTGGAAGTCACATAAGAACGAACTTCAACTTCAATTCCTGCCCTACCTATCTCACAGAACTGTTTGGGAGTTTGAAAGGGAGAATATAAACATGGAAGTGCTTTGGAATTCTTAAAATCAAGCAAAAGTGCTTGTTAATATTATTGCTACTATTAGCCCCTAGTTAAAAGACATAATTTTGTGTTTGCCATACAACTCCAAATAAGCCTCTGTTTCCTCATTGCCTGGCCCTTGATGCTCCCTTAAGCAGTCATTTCACAGTCTCCAGGCTGCCATGTTCTTTGGCACCTGGATTTATTAGTGACTGCCTTCCTATTTCGCCCTTATTGCAAACTAGACATCACTTGATTACCTAGTTAAGTAACTTCAGAAAGAGGGAGAAAACACTTCTACAGGGAAAGAACAATTGGAAATAGAATGTGAATGGGGCATAAGCCCTGATAAGTTGTTATAGAGAAAACAGAGCATTTCTGTGAGTTGAGATTGACAAGGCTCTCATTTTATTTTGTAGACCAGACTCCAATAGTGTATCGCTTATGTACGAAAGATTCCTTAAAAGATGAGATGCCTCTTTCTGGCCATAAAACCCCTCCAAAGTGCTCAAGAAAATGGTGTGTATAAAGTTCATTGCTTGACTTTTCCTTGAGAGTAGGGGAATGACAGCTCAACTCTCCAAGCATTTCTTAAACTTATTCTCCTCAGAAACAAATCAGAAATTACAAACCAGATGCATTTGCTAGTTAAAAATTAGGGAGAGAGTGAAAAATTAGAGAGAGGAGGGAAATCCCTTGAAGTCTCCAAAACGAAATGAAAGTGCTCGAGTGCAATGTTTGTCATTTTGCTATCTCGAGACAAAGACTTTGGAAACAGAAGCTGCGGCAGCTTTTGAAAACTGGAACTGCAATGCCTCCTCTAGGAGAAAGAGGACACTTGCAGGTTAGAAATCATCTCACGAACTGGCTCAAGCTCGGAGGATTCCAGGTAGGTGATGCCTGAGAAAGAGATCCTCCCAGATGTTCGCAAGCGCTTCAATGAGCTCATATTAGTCACAGATAATTAATGGATTTTAATTTTCAGTGAGCTTTGTTCATATTCCCTGGGAAATATACAGAGCTATTGTTTAGATATTTTATTTAAAAGCCAACCAACTCCTATTCTTGGAAGCAAAGGGCAGAGGGCAGAGGGCCTGGGCAGATTGTGAGGACAAAGGGAATGAACACTTTCTGGATGCTAATTTATAGTAGGTGCCCTATCTGAGTCAACTCACTGTTTTTATGGCCCCCTCTCAAGATTTACATTATTATTCCTATTTATACATGTGACTCAGAGTGGTCAGGAAGTTGCCCAGGGTCACAGAATTACTATGTGACAGAGCTAGAGGAGGAGCTCAGGTACGTCCCAGTCTTTCCAGCATGCCTGGGGCCTGCTGTAAGGTAGGCAGATGTGCTGCAAAAAGCCTGCCCATGCCACCTCGTAAAGCCAAAGCTGATTCTCCTGTGAACGCCCTACCTCTTTTTGCAGAACTCAGATTCCCAACCCTTCTCAGTGGTCAGTGCCAATGAACCAGAGACAACACTCAAAATGAAAACTGTCTGCCTCCCTCAGAAAGTAGGAGCACAAAACTGGGAAATAGGACACTGGAATTTTAGACCTTGACCCAGTTGCTCCTGGACTCAGTTTCTATTGCTAATAGACACGGGACCTTAAATTAAGTTCCTTCTGATGATAATATTCTGTAGTTAATAATAGTAATGGTTGCCATGGTGCTGAGGACTTTAGATATACACACTATGCAATTCAATGCTTCTCAAACTTGGCACTATTTGGCATTCGTTGTGGAGACTGTCCTTTGCATTGTAGGATATTTGGCACCAAACCTGGACTCGAGCCCCTAGATGCCAAGAGTACCCACAATCAAAAATATCTTCACACATTGCCAAATGTCCCTCAGGTGTGGATCAGAACCACCTCATGAGTTATTTTTCTCATTTGTCAAATGAAGAAACTGAGGCAGAGCAATTATGCAAAATCACAGACCAAAGGGATAGCAAAGCCAGGGCACAAGCCTATGCCTGAATCACCTCTCTTCAACTTTTCTTCCAGTGGAATATGTTTTCTAACATCCTGTCTAGACCTTTTCTTTATTCAATTATTTACTCACCTATATTCAAAGGCTGCTCCTTGTCATTTCTTCATTCCTGCTGCAACCATATGTACTAATATCCCCTCCCACGTTCTCATCCAACTAGACTGTGAGTCCCTTGAGGGATGCTGTGTGGTGTCACCTACTTCTAATGTAGTAGTGCCTGGCCCAGTAGGTGCACAGATGTTCAAGTAATAAATGAGCACATTTATTGCAGTACTTTAATCCTTCTCACTTAAATCCAGTTTGTGCTATTAATTTGCATTATGAAGAAAAAGGTTAATTTGACCAAGGTAAATTCCAACTAGCCCATGTACAAAATGATTAAGAAATGAAAATTGAATCTGAATTAATGGATGTTTGAACACTCAGAATTTAATAAACATGTTGGGTAAGTTTTCAAGAATTAATGTTTGCCTCTGGAACTAAAGGGCAGTCATGATTCCTATTATTTGTACTCTAAATTGGTCAGGCAAGAGGTAGACAGGAAAATACATCACTTGTTAAGGATTTGATTGCATCTGCTACATGTCAGGGCAAGAGAGAGAGAGACAGAGAGAGAGAGAGAGAGGCTGAGGGACTGAGAGAGAGAGAGAGAGAGAGAGAGAGAGAGAGAGGCTGAGGGACTGAGAGACAGAGAGAGAGAGAGAGACTGAGAGACAGACAGAGAGTGCCACTGTCCTTCCTACAGAAGGCATCCAATGGCTTTTCCAGCAACAGGACATGTTTGCTTTCTGCTGTTGATCCGGAAGCCAAGATAAATTGTTCTGAGCAGCCTTTGTGTCACCTGCCTGAATGAAAGAGACCAAACCTGTTGACCACTTAATAGAAATTTCCCTCAATGAGAAGCCAACTGACCGACCCTGCCTAGGATTAAGCCAGCCACTCCCTCGCCATCTGCATAAAGCCCTAAACCAGAGGGTGTGGAATGATCAGTTCACAGGCAGGGAGCAATGGCAAGGAAGTACAAGTTAAATTTGCAAGTCTTGATTTGCTCCTCGTGATTCCTTCTTCTTTTCAAATGCCACAGCATGTGCAGAAAGTTAAAACGAGCAGCGTTGTCATGATGCAGCCCAGCCTGATTAGACAGCCCGGAATTTGCTTCCCCAGTTTTCTGCGTAGGCTGCATACAGTGTGAGGGGGAATGAGAGAAAAGGCTTCATGGGCTGGAGACGACTGCACCATGAGTGACACAGGGACTCCTGACAAGCCCTTGCTTATCTCTGAAGCAAAGGCAGCTCTGCAGAGGCCTGGCATTCCTCTGCTGCAGTTTTGTCAACACTTGGGCAAGGTCTCTGTCATCTCCAAAATTGGTGCTGTTCTGTCTCCCCTCTTCTTCTTTCCCTTTTTCCTCTCCTTTTCTTTACCTTTCCCTCAGTCTCTCAGTCTCTCTCTCTCTCCCTCTCTCTCTCTCAGTCCCTCAGCCTCTCTCTCTCTCTCTCTCTCTCTCTCTCTCTCTCTCTCTCTCTCTCTCTCTCTCTCTTTCGGTCAGTCAGTCTCTCAGTCTTTCTTACTTTCTCTCTCTCTCTCTGATATGCTTTCTCAGATATTTATGGGCACTAACCTTCCCTTTTTTTCAAGATTCTTACAAAGAGCAAACTATTCGTGCTTCCATGCAACGTTTTGCCCATAACTGTGAACCAGGGTAGAGGCTCTGACTCATATTTGAATCCTCAATGTCTGAGACACTCAGCACCTGGTGCATCCTTTGTGCTTAATAAATGCTGGCTGGCTGGCTGGCTGGCTGGCTGGCTGACTGACTGATTGACTGAAGAAATGAATGAGTAAATGAACAAACGATCAAGTAAACAAAGGAACAAATAAACCAACATGTCAGAGTTGTGGTTTAGTGTTCCTCTCTGTGGAGGTGACAGTTTCTGCAGTCTCTGTAGCCTTTGCTTGCTTTATGCTGACCCAACACAGTGAAATAGTGCAAAGACTATAACTAAAAGATCATTTTAAAAGAATGCAGTGGGTGATCGTGATTCAGAGAACTGGCTGTGGAGCATGACAGATGATGGTTTGCATCTCAGCTCTGTGGCTTTCAAGTTGGGTGACCTTGGTCGAGTTACATAAACTCTCTTAGCCTTCACTCCCCCAGAATCAAAATGCGCATCATAGTATATACTCCACCCAGTGAGCACAAGGAGTAAATGAAATAATGGTGTGAAGTGCAAGACTTGGTACCAGGAATATCACGAGCATAGAATAGGTGGTAATGCTAATGACAATAAAAATGATGATCCTGACGTTGGTGCTGACAACTACTAATGCTGAACATTAATATTTTAAAAGACTTGGTAAGCTGCTGAGATAACCTACTGCTTTCTGATACATTTGAGATGAAAAGATAACCTATGAAAAATAGTTGGGTTTGAGGCCTAATACCATAACTGAAATACCCCACATAGACCTATACCACAAATACTCGTATGTTTACTTTGCCAGTTGACAAAATAATCCTATTAAGAATGTTTCATTCCTAAGCCTCTCATTACTATGAAGTGGTTATAAATATTGGGCAACTAATTACTATATTCTTTTTTATTAGTGTTTTAATTTCTGTAAAATACAATACATTGATTGCTTGAAAAGGAAAGCTTGCATCAAGCGGGACCTGACATCAAGATTTCAAACAGGTACATCAGGGTTCCCTACTCTCAGCGATACTAACATTTGGGGTTGCACCATCCTTTGTTGTAAGGTGCTGTCCTTAGCATTGTGGAATGTTTAACAGTATCCCTGGTCTCTCCCCACTAGATGACAGTAGCAGCCCACCCCCCTCCCCCAGTTGTGAAAACCCATACTATCTGCAAATATTGCCAAATGTCCCTGGCGACAAAATCCACACCATCCCTCCATGGAGAGCCACTGAGATAAGAGTAATGAGTTCCATTACATTGGGAGCAGGGCAGGTGCCAGCTGTAATTGTCCTTTGGTCCATGGAGATTTATGTGCCAGGATAGCAGGATCTACAGAAATGGGTCCTGAGACACTCTGCCATTCACCAAGCTGGCTGAAGCAGATGTGTTTCTCTGGTCTCAAGTCTCCTCCTAAATGTTCTCTCACCAATTCCAACTCCCTTCTGAGATTTCAAACACTAGACCCTCCGGATCTCTGTTTTAATAGAAACCATCCAGGTAGCTTCTGTGTGTTTGCTGTGGAGAGGCTCTTAAAGCAACTGCCACAATCAACTCAAAGGCTTCTTGTGTTCACTCTCAAGAGTCCTCTACACCCACACAGGGTATAACCAGGGCCTAGAACAAGAGTTTTGCCCATCAGAAAAACAAATGAACAAAACCTTGATGCAGTTCAGTGCAGATGCAGAAACTTGTCTTTATCCTAACCAAGTGAAGAGCAGGAAAGAAAAAAAAGAGCATCACAAATCAAAAGAAATGTGGCTTCACTAGAGAGTAAAAAATTTCAGCATAAAATCCTTTCCTTTAGAGAAAGTGAATAGAGCTTTATAATTGGGTCAAAGCAGGGAACATTTCAAAACTGAGGGCAAAAAATTTCCACAAACCACAGAGAAGACATTTGGCAAAGTTTTTTGTTTGTTTGTTTGTGTTTTAAGTTCTATGTAAAACAATCAGTTCTCTGTCTTCTGGCAGAGGGAAAAGGTTATGAAATCATGATAAGCCCATGACTATGAGAAATACATCATCTTAATTCTGAAGACTGCAAAGCAACAAGAAAAATATTCTTATGATAAGATGTAAAGTAGAAAAAGCAAGATGTAAAACTATACAAGTGCTGTGAATTGTGCTATGTAAGAAAAAAGTATAAGGACAACCAGTCCCATTTACTGAGTAATTACCCCATCCCAGGTGCTGTGCCTGGAGATACTTTCTAAAATTCATCTCCCTAATCCTTCACAACTACCCTATGAGAGAGGTGTCATTTTCTGCTTTTTATGAAACAAGAAAATAGATATCGAACTCAAAGTTGCAAAGGTATAAGGACCTGAGACAAAGTCTTCATGACCCCAAATCACCATATTGTTTGTAACTTTGTTGTATGGCATCCCATGTGTGAAAGACTGGAAGGGGAAATATCAGTATTATGCTAAAATAGTGATCTTCCAAGAGTTTTTTTTTTTACTTCCCAGCTTCTGTTACATTGGTATAGTGTTTGTACAAATAGATTTATTAAACTTATTATGCCTTACTATTTGAAAGGGATAATATTTCCATTCATGCATCAATTTGATTATAAGTTTACTCTAAATTCATAAAGGGCATGTTTTCCAAATACAGATCTACTAACATTGATTTCATTGGCTGATTATTGATTTGAGATCTTTCTTCTTTTTTAATATGGTCATTTATAACTACAGACTTCCCTCTAAGCACTGTTTTCATTGCATCTTTACAAGTTTTGGTATGCGGTATTTTGTCTTCCTTTGTTTCTAAGTATTTTTTAATGTACCTTGCGATTTCTTCTTTGACTCACTGGTCATTTAGGAGTATGTTATTTATGTTCCACAAGTTGTGAATTCCCTAAATTTCCTTCTTTTATTGATTTCTAAGATCATTCCATTATGGTTATAGAACATACTTTGCATGATTTCAGTCCTTTGTAAAATTTGAGACTTACTTTATGGCCTAGTATATGGTCTGTACTGGATGCTGTTTCATGATACTTGAAAAGAAGGGGTACTCTGTTGTTGTTGAGTAGAGTGTTCTATATATGTCTGTTATGGTCTAGTTGATTTATAGTGTTATTCAAGTCTTCTACTTCCTTGTCGATCTTCTGTTTAGTTGCTCTAGCCAATATTGAAAGCCAGGGTATTAAAGTATGTAATTATTATTGTTAGATCATCTATTTCTCCCTTCAGTTCTGTCACTTTTTGTTTTGTGTATTTAGGGGGTCTGTTGTTAGGTGCTAAATGTACTTTTTATCATGTTTGGGTACATTAATTTGCCCTCCTGCCAACACTCTCAATATTAGTTTTTGAATCAGCAGGAATGACGGTGATGCATAATGCTTAACATTTAAGAGTAATGAGCACCTTATGTTCTCCTCTATCAGAAATGACATCTCTCTGGATGACTAGCTTATAAATATGTCTTATCTAGACTTAGATATTTTTTGAAAAATAAAACCAAAGAAATGTTGAAATTTAAGTTTTCTTTTGATTTTACATGTCTTTCTCCCCATTTGAGGAATATATGAGCTACACTTGTCATTTTCCCTAATTCTTCAGTTTCCCACAGGAATATAATCAGTGAATTAAAGTCAAGTTTCTGAGCCCATTATTGAATTATAGTCAACAATGTTACCTTTAGTCTTAATCTTGCTTTTGAGTAGTAATCTCCCTAAGGATACAAGAACTTGGAATGTCTACATTTCTAGGGTACACCAGACTTGCTGTGGTCAAGGTGCCAGTAACATCATACAGATGTGTGCCTAATATGTATCCTGCATTGCCACCTTTAAGACACTAAATGATGACATTACAAAGAAGGTATAAACAATGAAACCAATACATTGCAATGTGGTAAATATTGTGGTAGCACAGACAGAAGACGTTAGAAGTGGAGCAGAGTGCCGGAGGAAGAAGGCTATTAGGGACTGAATGTTTGTGCCCCCCTCCAAATTCATAAGTTGAAGCCCTAACCTCCAATGTGATAATATTAGGAAATGGGGCCTTTGAAAGGTAATTAGGTTTGGATGAGGATAAGAAGGTAAGGCTCCTATAATGGAATTAGTACTCTTATGAGAAGAGGAAGAGACATCAGATCTTTCTCTCTCTATCATGTGAGAACGTGGCTAGAAGACAGCCATGTGCAAACCAGAATGAGAGCGCTCACCAGAACCCGACCATGCTGGCACCCGCATATCAGACTTTCAGTCTCCAGAACTGTGAGAGAAAAAAAAATGTCTGTTGTTTTAGTCACCCAGTGTGTGGTATTTTGTTATAGCAGTCCAAGCAGACTGAGACAGGGTACACCTTCTCCAACAGGGCATTATAATGATTCTTTTCAAATCTACAAAATCCAGAATCCAACACTGGTTAGCCGATGATGTGAGGGGTAGAGACGAATTTGAGATTACAGGACTGTGAAAGAGGACAAAGGAGTTGCAGATCATTCCAGCTCACTGTCATTTAGTGCCCTACACCAATGCTTCTCGAAGTATGGTCCAAGGCCCACTGGTTGACCTCAAGAGACTTTCTGATGCAAAAATGCAAGTGCTTTCCTCAGTTATTAATGGTACATAGGAATTAATTCCATAGATTTCTTACTTCTATATATGACCAAAAGCTACTAAGTGAGTTGCTAAGAACCACTAAAATTTTGCGCTTTTCTGAGACTCTAGTTTAGTATGTAATCATGAAGTCTGACTGCCACACAACACGTGGCCATGCTGCAATGTCCAACAGAGAGAAAGAATTCCTGCAACTTAAGAATGATAATTTCTTTCTAAGCTTCATCAGTCCCAAGGCTCACAACAGTCATTCTCTTGGTGCTCATTAGCATAACTGTAGGATTATTCTTAGATTTTACCTTTGTTAATCATTTCTTTTTCTTGTAATTGTTGCATTGTTACCACTTTGATACTTATTTTGTTCCTCTCCAATTCTTTGATATCACTGAGTTCTTTTACCATTGGAAAAAGAAATGGTGTAGGTGGGTTGTGGTGTTTTAGCTTGCTCTGCTCAAAAGTTTAAGAAGCAGTTTGGTCTCACTAGGCTGGTCTATTAATGATGCCCTCCTGGACATTCTATATATCCCAGAGTCTGTATCTGAAGTTGAAACCATTCCTTTTCCACTGCCTCCTTGAAATTGTCCCTGACCCCAAATAATTGTGTCTTCCCCCCTCATAAGTCATAAAACTGATGATCTCTAGTGCCTACTTGTTAGTGGATCAGAATCAGCCTTGGAATAGCTTCAATAACTGAACTAGCATCTAATTATTGAATTGTTATCTATCGTTTGAAGTATTTTATCTTTCCATCAGGACATAAGTATCCTGAGAGAGGAAACAAAGTTTTATATCTACACATTTTAGCACAGAAAGAAGAAAGCACTGTGGTACAGAAGCTAGTTACGAGGGTTCTTCACTGAGCACCTGTGTGCTGATCTGAGGGTTGGGAGGACGCGGAAAAGGAAACAGAGTCTGTTTGGACACCATCCCTGAGCAGTTCTCCAGATTCCCCAGATCTTTGTCCATGAGGCCTGAGGTGACATCTGCTATAGCTACAAGCAAACAAGCTGACAGGGGCTTCTGATAGTGGGCCTGCCAGATTCCTGATAATGCAGCAAATAGGCAGGCATGGGCATGTTGGAAGATGCCTGATTTTCAAACTTTGCCACTGATCCTGCATCTTCATTTGGCTCTTGGACTTTGTTAAATCACCATTTGGCCATCTTAAATCGCAGCCAGGAGATTTCTGTGGGTTATGTGGCTGAACATCCATCCTACCCTCCCTGTCCCATACAAGCTCCAGCCTGAATTGGGGCCCTGTTTAGAACACACCTGTGTCTTTGATTTTGACGTCATATGTGCTGTCTCTAAGTTGCCTGGCCTGATTCCTGACTGGGTCTAAGCCCTAAGTCCTTTTCCATAAGCTATGATTTCTGATCTCTAACAGGCTAGTCATTGGCCTTTCTGGTTCCTGTTCTGTAATGTTTTTAATTGATTTCTGTGAACAATTCTAGCTATGACACAGGACATGGAAATAAACTGAAATCCCACCTAAAAAGTGGCACTGATCTACACTGGAATGAGATGATACTCAGCTGTATAAGTCTAAAGCTGTAATAGTTACAGTATAATGTAGACTTTGAGCCTTGAGTCTCATGGTTTTCACTATGTTTGACACTGTGGGCATAATGGACTTATTCAATCTTCAAACCAATGATCCGTTTGATCAAATAATTGAACAATACAAGTTGAGGATGGATGACAAAGGAAATCAGTCCAACTAGTAAAGAGTTAAGTGATGACTGGTCCAGGGTATGTATTACTTATGATTCCACTGATTTGACCAATGTTAAGAAATGCTCTCCCTTTGTGAGCACAGACCATGACCATGGAAGTCTAGAAATCTCAGACATATTTGCAGGAGAAAAACAGATGAGTCAAAAGCAAATTAGTTTACTACCTCTCCTACAAGAAATAAAGATCATTCCTTAGCTTAAAACAATTACTGTACTCATTTGAAATTACCCTGACAACTTAGATGTTCACATTCCTGTAAGAATAAGGACAAATAGGTCTCTCTGAGTGGTTTGACATTAGAATTTGTTCAGGAGAGAAGAATCATTAAAGTCTTCTCTGAGAAAATAAAGTAACAAAAATTTGTTCTGGGCACTCTGGTACTTTTTCAATATTTCATTGAATTGCTATTGTTTCCTGTTCTCTGTAACCACACGTCCAAGGCTATTCAATCAACCCCACTGGCAAGTAACACTGCAAGATCCTCTCTGAGCACATTTTTAAACAGCATTCCTTTGAATCTTAAAAACCAAATTCTTCTGAAACTGGAACTGGGGTTAAATTTAGGTCAACATGGATTTCATACAAGCAAAAACCTTTAAAGTTTGCATTAAAAATTCATCTGTCCAACTGAACAGCCTTGGTTGTGTGATGATAATAAATATTTTAAAAAGCCAATTTTCCTTCTCCAGGCTATTTCACAAGGAAGTTCTGGAGCTTTATCTCTGACATATTGGGAGATTTCATCTCAGCATGGCAGCACAAACAGGACAGAGTATGATACACAGTCATCAATCTGTTTCATTCTGTCAATAATAACAAGTGCGTGTAGCCACATGTCAGGTCAGTTCCTGCTTGCATCACTTTGTCCCCATCCAGGTTCCTGGGATTCATTCTATGGTCATAGAATCTACTGTGTTTTATTCTTACTCCTTTGTTCTTTTATGTAACTGTGCTAAAAACACCAGATACTGTTCTTTTATTTTAACTCAAAACAGCTCATTTCTTTCTCTAGACTATAAAGAAATCTTTTCAGCAGAACTAACTTCCAAACATCCTAGTAAGTCAGTATACGTAAGTGTGACACAAATAACATTGCCACAACGCATTGGACTGTCTCACAGAACATTCTGTTCTTCATTCTGTCTACAGGAGAAGACACAGTAGATCCCCATCTGTCCCACTGCTTGCCTCTGCTATCCATGTCATCAGAAGATTTCCCCCAGACACCAACAGGGAGTGTGCAATCCATCTGGAAGGTGCAGTGGGAGGAAGGAGGTAAAGCAATATAACAAGCAGGTAATAGCACTAACTTTGAAGTCAGATCCCCTATCTTAGGAGGCATGATAGATGGGAAAAATCAGTCTCCCTAAGACTCATCTCAAGAATGAGAGTAATAATTGGGTATCAGGAGGCTCAAAAGAAACAATGGATGTAATGCTCTTCCCAAAGTATCTTTTTCATGGTAAGTGATTAATAAATGTTTCTAATGTTCAGCATGTAGTGACTACTCAATAAACATCATTGGTCAAATAAATGGATGAATGAACAAATGAACAGATGAACAAATGCATAATAAACCAGATAAAAACCTGTTTTATGTTCCCAGTATAGATTCCTCTCCTCTAGACTTAAATTTCTGCTTAAAAAATGGAATGGATGTACACTGTGGGCTTTAGTGATGTTGGATAGAGGGTTAATTTACTCTCAGGGTCTCCTAGAAGCAAGAATGATGACTTGGGCCAATTCCACACTCACCCTGCTGGCAGAATTTCCATGCCAGTCCACAGAAGCCAGGTTTGTCGATAGAGAGTGGGCTGAGCCCTCACCAGGGAATCATTATTGAAAGGAAGCAATTAAAATGAAAATAAGGTCACAAGCCCTGCTGCAATTTCTTGTCAGGCAGCAGGTACAGTTTTGAGCCTATTCTTGCCCCATCCACACCCAGAGTCACTACGGGGTCCTTTTGGTCTGCCTCACACACACCTGAGATACTTGTTTCAAGGCCTGAGCTCCTGAGTCTCTGCCCTTTTACACTTTCAGGCCTGCTCAGCTCTTTGTTCCTCTGATCCTCCAGCTCAGGAATAGCTTGTCACTTTTTTTGGCATCTGGGTGGGGAAACTGAGGCATGGAATGAGGGAGGGCTCCCTGGACTCCAAGATCAAAATCTCCTCAAGACCCTTTCCCAAGCATCTTTTCTCTCTCAACTTCATCCTTTCTCAGCTAAGAAGGTTGATCAGAAAGAGAACGGCAGGCAAACATCCTCAAAGGATCTCTGACTGGCTATGGATTAAGATAGGCCCAAAAGCTTGACTTTACCAGAAAAACTGTACCAGAAATACTGTTCTAAATTGAAGGCCCCTGGTACTTAATAAGTGCTTCTAGAATTCCAGATTCCTTTTGTGGAAGGCTTCCTTAAACCATGTCATAGTGGTCTTTTTAAGACAAAAAAAAAAAATAGTTGTTCGTTCACCTTTTTTCTTCCAGCTACTGTTCAGCTTTGGGGACATATTTCAGTTCACTTTTAATATTCTGGATCTCCGATAGGTTGACTGCAGGTCCTGGAAGTTTCTTCGCTCCTGGAATTGGCTTCTTCTCCTCATCCGAAGTGGGAGGAGCACCCTGAAGAGAAAGGAGAAGAAATTCGACTCACCAAAAAGAAAATAATTTTGATCTCTGTGGGTCATGGGGCTGAACCAGAAAATAAATAAAGCAAGAATAATGTCAGTGTGATTCTAGCAGAACAACTTTCTCTTGTGTTGTTAAGAGAGCATCAGAGCTTCAATAAGATCTTCTAAAGTTTATAGTAAAATGTGGAATAAAGCTGGAAGAAGAAAATAAGTAACTTCCACGTGACTTAGAAAACACTTGAACACTGTTCAACCTCTGACAACTAATAAAAAACAACCACTAGTTAGAAAGATTTGTGTTTCCAAGAAGCATCTTACAAGATTTAATTTGATTTGGTGTCATACGATCATAGTATTCCTGACAGCCGAGATTTGTAGAATGTTAGAGTACGGTTGGCTCTAACAATGACTTAGTCGAGGAATTTTCAGTTTTGTTTGGGGTGCAGTGGCTGCCAGCCTTTGTCCCAATTACATCTTCCAGAACCATAAACAAAGTGAAACAGACATAAGCAAACCCTCTTTGAATACTGGCAGAATGGGAGAGAGCCACAGAGGTGGCCCAGCTCTCCCCTCCTGCTTTGGAAAGTATTTTAAATTTCCTGTCATTGATTGTCATGTTTTTGTCACAGCTTTAGGGCAGAATCCACATCCTATTTTTTGTGGTTCCTCCAGTGCCTGGCACAGAGGTGCACACAAATACTTGTTAACTGTTGTCCCTACTGACAAATCTATCCCTCAATGTACATACACCAAACACATATAATGGTAACTATAAAACAATGAGATCGGTTACTCTGTGTGGCTCCGAGAACTTCAACTTATTACTACAAAAAAAATCGCTTGTTAGCCCATCCCATCTATTTGCTGCAGCCCTGGAGAAAGGTGTCGGAGGAACATTTGATCACCATGGCAGCCACAAGAACACTTGGATCTGTTTACAGCAGGGAGGGTAATTGAATGATAGCTCCAGCTGCTTTCCCTGAATTCCATCCATTAACATGCTGAGGTCACACTTCCCATGGCTGCTCGTAACCAATGACTGAGTGCAAGATGAATTCTAAGATTGGCCCTTTCCTGGGAGACTTGGGACTTTGCGGGGTGACTTCAGCTGGAGAATTGGCCTTCGTACAGCATTCAGGTCTGAGATGCTTCTGCTCAACCTTCTGTTCCTCTCTCCCTCTCAGCCTCATGCAGCTCCATTCCATTTGTCCTTACAAGTGTTTTCCCTAATAAACATCTCTGGGTCATTCTTAAAGGACTCAAGTTAACACAGTCTCCAGTGAGGCTGGCAGAGCTCTCTTTGCCAACGTCTGGGTGAACCAATGCATTTCTGGGGAAAAGGAATAAAAAAAAACCCTGCATGTTTGCCTCCAGCGAAGCCCTATCATCAATACTCCCCACCCCAAACCCCACCAGCAGCTTTGACATTTGGGCATTAAAGCTGATGTTCTGTGTTAATCCCTGTCTGGATCTGTTGTCTAGTTCTCAAATTGTTTCGAACGTAAAGGAAGAAAGTGTTCAAGCATCTCCAAACTCTAACAGATTACTTGGTAGGCATGTCCTTTATGGAAACATTTTTAAATTGCTTATTGGAGGGGATGAGTAGACACATAAAATACTGAGGTGCTGTTCTTCTACTAAGAAATAATGGTTTTTCCTATAGTAGTCATTTTCTTTGAATCTGGTACAGTGCTGATGAATTGGCTAACGTGTCCCCCACACAAAATGATAAAGTAATTCAATGTAGACTATACCTGTTCTAAGTATCTAGCAAATAGTGTTTCCCCAGGTCGACGTACAGAGTCATAGGATCGGCTACTTTTCATCATGCACACACATTTATCATTTATAAATGTAGATTTAGAAGCAGTAACTAAAACTGTAAAACATCCACTTGGAGAACCAGGTATTGCAAAATGTTCTTTGCTAGGCTTTCAAAAGAAATTTTTAACGAGGCTATAAAGTGGTATGTGTGTGTGTGTGTGTGTGTTTTAATATGTGTAGTGGTGAGATGAAAAATGTTTCCTCACTTGTACATGTTCCCACGGTTGTTAGGTGGGTAGATCTTAATAAAGAAGCATGAAGGAGAAAAATGTTTCCAATTCCTTCTGTTAAGTTCCTGGCTGTCACATTCACTATCTTTGTAAAATCAAAATGTGCTATATTGGCACATTTAACACATAAAGTCAGTGTCTTGTACTTACATGTTTATATGCAAAAATTTATGATGTGAACATATGCAGATTAATAATTATATTAATAATTATATTAATATTAGGCACCTTCTTTCCAAGTTATTAAAGCCTCAATGAACTGTTTATTTTTAATTTGTTAAGGTAAGACTTTACAACTTGGTAAGGTCACATATAATGGAAAATTGTAAGTGAATATATTTAGTAATTAGACATTATAATAATGACTCAGAAAGAGGGGTTAGTGGTGGTGCATTTTGTTCAATGAATCTTCTCTTATCTTTCAAAAACATAAAGGGAATCAGATTCCATTTATTCTATGAATTTGTTATTATAAAAATTATAGTAAATTAAGGCATGAACAGAGTGCCAGATGGTCCCATTTGGCTAATAAATATCTTCTTTTCTTTTTTTCATTCGTAAGCAGATCTTTGAATTAGGAAGGGACATGAAAGACATTCTTTGGTTTAGACAGAGTGTAAAAGAAGCTTTATCGGCCACAGCACTATTCCCAGTTTCAGAACTGGCTGTTGTGAAGGGAAATGTTTCCTTTGGGGGTTACAGAGCACTTGTAAGACTTGGAAAATGGTGAACCACTTTCCAGCTAACTCACTTTCATCTCCCTCTTTACTACCAGACGCCCTACTGAGTTTTCCCCTAAGCTTCCCTATGTGAAACAATACAGTTTGACCACATTCGTGCTCAAACACTAAAGACTTAATAATAACAGCAAACACAGTGCTGGCTGTTCTAAATTACATGTACTAACTAATTTAATCCTCACTTCAAGCATATAAATTGGGTACTATTATTACCCCTATCTTACAGTTGAGGAGACTCATGCACAGAAGGGCTAAGAAACTTGCCCAAGACCACACAGCTAGGAAGTGGCTGGACCAGAATTAAATGTTTGCATCTTGTAAAGAGACCAGGTGGAGAGGGAAATAATTACCAGAAAATCCCAACATGGTATTTTGTGGCATAATAATGATGGCATTTCAGTCAAAAGAGAGATTTAGGAGGCTTAGTGGAGGCTTGTCAATACCCTTCAAATCACTTCAAGCCAGCAGCTGCTTGTCTCGTGCAAAAGACCAGCCCTGCTTATTAGGATTTGGCTAGAAGGCGTCTGTGTCGGGTACATGCCATCTCCGGCTGGGCCAAGCAGACAGAGGGTGTACTCCAGCTCTGTGAGCAAAGCAAAGGGCTCACCAGAGCCCACAGGAGGGCCAGAGACACAGCCAGTGTTCACAGGTCTTGTCAGCTGGCCAAAGGCACAACCTGGCTCCCTGCTGGGGTGTATGCTCTTCACATGTG
Source organism: Tarsius wallacei (assembly GCA_963574415.1). Classification (NCBI taxonomy): domain Eukaryota; kingdom Metazoa; phylum Chordata; class Mammalia; order Primates; family Tarsiidae; genus Tarsius; species Tarsius wallacei. Next base: position 19,101 of record CAUYQG010153523.1, read on the forward strand.
ATAGGGTGTCAGGATCAAAAAGCCTACCTAGTTTGGAGGGGGGACCTACTGGCTGTGATAGAGGTGACCTGTTCTGTTCAGAAATGGTATGTTATGATCTTAACTTTATACAATAATTATCTTAATGCAAGACTAGTCAATTAATCCCAAATCTATAAAATTAAGCAATTCTAAGTTTCCAAACTGGATGATAATAATAATAATGTAGATTTTTTTCCTTATTTTGAATTCAGAGTCCATTTTCCCATTCAAAGTGTGTCTCGGGCCTCAAGCTAACCCCAAAATCCAGTTTAACCCACCTGTGGCCAAGCCAGGCTGCCTAACTACTCCACTCACAACGTTGTTTCCATAAAAAACATATTCTGAGGTCTATACCAGAGATTGTCATTAGATCCCCACTCCTTCCCTAAGACCCCACGAATTCTCATTTCTGTGTTTATGGTAAGGAAATACCACCTCTACCTCCTCCCTCCTGTCCAATAAGCCCCAAGGGGAAAGTATGACAGAGTTCAAGAAACGCCTCTGACGTCTCTAGATCTCTGTGGATACCACTCCCTCCAACCAGAAGAATACAGGTTGGCCATTTGTATATGTGGCAGGTTATAAAGTAGTTGTTTACAAACCATGCTACTATTAGTTCTTGGTTATTTTAAACTGTGATAGAACCATCAGATTGGATACAAGGCAAGAATGAGAGCAAAGTGCTTCTCCAGCACCCTGAGACACTTATGTGGAGGAAAGTATCAGTTATACAAAGAAGAACCAAGGGCCATCTGTATCACAGACGAAAGATGAGATGCAAGCCTCCAAAACAAACATTACATGGGTCAGTTTAGAGAGAAAAGAGGGTCAAGCTACCTTACGACTAATTGCCATGGTAGTCACAGACACAGCTTAAGAGGAAGCATGGGGAAAAAAAATCAAACTACAGATAAATGGGGGTATAGGAAGAATTCCATAGTTATCCCTTCTACCTCCCCGTGCCTTTTCTTACAACATGCAAAAACAAGAGGCCCAGGAGCTGTTTATGAAAATTGGATAATTAGATCAATCAATGAGCAATCATTTTTGGAATACCTACTAGGCTGTGCCATGTCCATTCTGTCACTGACACTTCTCTCACAGTGACCCTCTGGGGGAATGGTGAGGATCCTATTTTGCAGACACAGACTCAGAAATACTTGACCAAAGTCCCAAATGATGAGTTCATAATCATGAGTTCACTGGATGGCAAAGCTAGCAGCACCTGAATTTAAAATTATGTAACCATAAAAACCAGGTCTTTTCAACTTGTGTGTTCAAAATTTGTATTCATCAAGGTGACTTAGTGGATGAAATTTCAGAACTTGGTGATGTCACTTAAATACCCCATCTCCTCCTTTCAAAAATTATCTTTCTATTGATAAGAGACTAGAACTACTAATTTAGAACCACATCGGGAATATTCACAGGAAAAAAAAGTTAGATGCAGGACAAAATTTTCTTAGGAAACTTGGAAAATGTAACTTGGGGCAAATACCAAAAATGTCACCTGCTAAAATCACCTTTTTACTTTTGTAAAATATAAAATACAGTTTGCTATGCCTTAGGGTTTTATTTAATTCCATTTTCCATGTCTTGTGCTAATAAAATGCTCCAAAACCTTAACTTTTTTTCCTTCAAAATCAGACCTTTCGGGTTTCATCAAAAAAAATCACAATTGGGTAATAAATATAAACGTCTGGGGAGGGAACTCTTTCTACTTTATTGCATTCATGATTAATTTTAGCCTCTATTTTAGCAGACCAAGTACTTGAATTTGGGGAAATAGAGGCTTGATAGTCTCCATTGCAAAGTCTTCTTTTCAAAGGAAACATCCAGAGAGTGAGTGTGTTACCTGTTTGAATCCCCAAGTAATTTAATGTGCTTTAGCGTGCTGCACTCCCACTCGAATTCATCACTCATCAGAAGCTGTACTAAATACATCCTCCTCAGTTTGATAAATGCTCCTGAGTGAAAACTATCACTAGACCAAAAACATCTGAGAGGCTATGTCCTCTGGGCCACACACGATCAGTCAACGGACTGAAAGTTAAACTTAGTACTTTTAAGTAACAGTGCCAGGTACCGTACTTAAATTTGGCTGAAGGGAAGGGAGAGGGATTCATGGCTGACTGAACAACTAAAGAAATGTGTATACTATATGTGATTCTTTGACACACAGTCATTCGCCACCTGCCTTGCCCTGGCCAACTGGACTTTGCCTTGCCTCTTCTCCCCTGTAGTGAGAATTTTGGAAGGGAAAGACATTACAGAGCTCTGCTAGCTGTTTTCCTCACCTCCTCCATTTCAGGAGTGCATTCTTTTCTTCTGGGGGGTTGCCCAGCTCCTGGCCGAAATGCTCCCATTGGAATATTGATATTTGCCTAAAAGAGAAAATAGGATAGATTTAGCTCAAGAAAAGTAAGAAATTGCAATGACACTCTGAGACGGTAATCATTGTGAGGAAAAACGCATCTGAAAAGTACATCTTCAAAGGTTTTTATCTCAGGAAAATTGCTGTAATGACAGCAGAAAAATATGCAAAGGAAAAATTGACTACCATTTATTATAGATTTCTGGTACTCATCCTTAGGTCTGCGCTGTAATTTTACAATTTCCTATTGGATGGAAGAACTTAAGACAGTTTTTTCTGACTGTTGCCCTCCTGTGGTGAATATTATTTTCCTTTCTCTGGGATGAGGAAGGAACACATAATGACAGGAAAGGAAAAAAGAGCATCTGCAGAAGCCATCTCAAACCTTAGCCCTCACTGTGGGGCGGGGGGAGACATGTACACTTCTTAGGGCATCTCCTTTCTATAACGCCCTGTGCTTCATCGCCTTAGGTCTCTGAAATTGACACTTTTCTACCTTTTCCCCAGCTTGCTCCTGTGTGAGTCAGTAAAGAGTTAGGAGGACGCTGGAAAGCCAAGTTCCCTTTGTCTCACAGCTCATCAATTCTTGTCCTTTATTAAGATAACATAGTAATCTCCATCAGCGATAAGATAGTTTCTAGTAAACATGGCATACTTGAAACAATAAATTAGGTAAAGGTATATATTGACATAGTAATTTGAACTTGGGAAGAAAATATGTAAATTTGAATTTTGCCAACATTTCATCTGATGTCAAAAGGGAAAAATATGTAATGCAGACCAAAAACATCTTCAACCAGCAGTATTACTCACATAAAACAAGCATTCAATACTTTTGTAAAAGTAGAACACTGTTTTTTCTTTTCCACTGAAGATAAAGTGTTGCCTCATGAGTAATTGGATATGTGGGTTTGAAAAGTTGAAATTTCATTTTGATGTTATGCATGTAAAAGATGTCTGAGTAAAGGGAGCAAAATATTTTGTTATCTTATAACACGAATTTGAAGATTTTGGCACCACATCAAAGGAAATTATTAGGAAGTGTGGTAGGGTCCATTTGGAGCTGCCTGGTATGAGCTCTGTTGCCAGGGAAATTATCAACCCATGATACAGGAAGTATCTAGTGTCCACGTTCATGCAACATGGTGGGTCTATGTTCTGCTTTCTTCAAGAACAGGAGGTGACTCTTCCTACCTAGAACTCCCCAATCTTACTAGAATAATGCTGATCCCACAGAGAGGAACAGATCCAAAGTATCTGTGGAAGATAACAAGAGAGGTATGTCATTGTGGAGCCATTCTTGGTGCCAACAAGCCAGTACATATTTCTGATCAGTACCATATATGTTAAAATACAAATGCAACACAATTTTAGAGGAATGCATTTTGGAAAACCTAAGTCTGGGCTTTCTGTGCTATTCTTCTGCTTAATGGAAATACGAGTAATAGCTTAGAGTGGGAAGAGGGGGAACAAGACACAGGGAAAGATATGTCTTGTACAAGTATAGTAGCAAATAAGGAGCCATACTTCATAAATTCCAAGATGCACCTCTTTTCATTGCTCTGAAGTCAGAATGTGTCTTACAACCGATGGTAGCCTACAATTTTTTTTTTTTTTTTTTTGAGTTGGAGTCTCACTCTGTCGCCCAGACTGGAGTGCAGTGGCCGCTCCCGGCCACCGCAGCCTCGACCTGCTGGGCTCCGGCGATCCTTCCACCTCAGCCTTCCAAGTAGCTGGAACTAC